>PYAF01004573.1:0-28579 GCA_007407185.1 Glycine tomentella | reverse complement strand
ACTATGTGTGTCATGAACTTACCCTATTTTGTGTCTGTGGTTGACACCTGTGATGACCCCAATTCATTTGGGCGAGCAGAGAAACAGGAAAGCATAAGCTGTAGATGATATTGAAGAAGGATGATGAAGAAGTTTTGATGGACTGTATGCTGTGCTTTGTAAATTTCTGTGGAATGTATTCGTGTTAGATAGTCTGTATTGGTCCATTTACTTTTGATTATTAAAATTACTAAATTGGTTCATCAAATGAGTTTATTCCTTTTATAATTAAGAGAAAATTCCTTAGATTATCTGTATCATTTTTCCATATTTTTTTGATGGTTAAGGTTTCTTGAATATAGCCTCAAAGTTGTCATCTTCTAAAATTTGTAGAAATTTTATTCTAGAGTTTTCTGTCACAAAATGTATTAATACTTAGTCAGCTAAGTGTATTCTATAATTTCATCAAGTTTCTACAAAATTTCTAAAGTTATTTGAGCATTTTTGGCCTAGGGACATTTTGGTAATTATGCCATTCAACCTGGGGGTCATTTTCAAAAATGTCCAAAGGCATTTTTGACATTTTCATCTTAAGGGTTTTCTAGTAATTTCTACTTCTTGGAAAAAGTGATATAGTTATTTTTCTCTAAACATACTTCTATCTAATTATCATCACATTTTTATAATTTTGGGCATGTTACATACATACACAGCCTACAACCATGGGCACCATCAATGTATGACCTGGCTAGGAACAAATCCTTCCTCGCAAGGGTAACCCGTCATACACCCCCCATGGGTATCTATGTATATCCACACACAATGACATTGTTCACATCAACATTATCTCTCATCAATGTCATTATCAATCTCAATATCACATCATCATCATGCATATCAATATCATATCATTTGAACATCATCAACTACATCAACACTATCTCATCTAAACATCATCAACTACATCAATGGCATCTCAATTTCAATATAATCAACGACATCACAAGCAATCACATTTCACACCTATACATAATACATATGTCTGAGATTCACATTCCCCAGGTCTTCAGACAACCCAAAGTTCATACATTCACAATTCATAATATCAGAAGATTGATATTTTTAGAAAAATTCTAAATTAAGGAGGAGGACTACAATATATAAAACACACTCTTATGCCTATTTAAAAAATTTAATAAAGAATTAGATAGGAAAACATATTATAAAATTTTGGGCAGAGTCTCCTCTGTAATTAAAACTTTTCCCAAAAATCCAATCATTACAACGACAATATTATTCACAGTTTATCCATCAACAAGCCAATTCATCGCATCCCATTAGTTAAAAACATTTTTTTTTCTAGAAAACAAGCACACACAGGAACAAACACATATCAATCATAAATACATCACATCCCATTAGTTAAAAACTTAATTTTTCTTGAAAACCAGCACACAGTAGGGACAAGCAGTTATCTTCATAGTTGGACTCCGTGGCCCCCAACTATGGTATCAAATCTATAACTAAATAATAAACTCCCCTTACCTATCCATATCCCTCTGTTAGCTCCTTGAAACGTTGTTTTGGGATCTCTCAAGTTCACGTGCTTTGGCCCAAATGTGGAGCTCTATATACCAAATTAAAGATAATTTAATATAGATTTCCAAGGTAAGATCAATATTAACATTTGGGGTCAAATACCCACTCAGATTCAAAAAGGGGCTAAAAGGGTGTTTTAGGAGTCCACATGAAAAGACATCATTTTGAAATTCCGATCACACCAATGTGACCAGGGTTCAACAAGGATCACAGAAATAACATCAGTTTCATAAAAAGGATACTTTTACAACATCTCATTTTCAAAAGGTTTTCAAAGGAAGTATAGAAACAGCCAATAACATTACCCGAATCACAAGAGACATCAAGAGAGGCTTAAACTAGTTAGAAGAAGACAAAGGAAACTAAGATTAGCTCAAGGAAAGCAAGAAAGGAGGATTGAGAGCTTCGTTCTCTACCGAAACTTTGAGAAGAGTTTCGAAGATTCCGCTCCGATTAAAGGGTTCTTCTCCATGTTGGGGTCTCGTGGCAAGCAACGGTGGCCCGTGGTTGTCTCCGATGGCTGTGGGTGGGGGAGCTTGGGGCTGTTTGGAGGAGGAAGAACCTCCATTTTCGTGACTTGGAAGCTTAAAAAGGGCGGGATCCAACATCCATCCGAAGAGAATGCAACATGGGAACTAGAGAGTTAGATGCAAGAAGCCTATCCAACCTTGTTATTAGAGTCAGGTAAATTTCGGCGGTGAAATTTCTAAAAGGGCGGGATAGTTGTAACGTTCTAAAATTTCGATAACTGAAAATAGATGTTTGATGTATTTGTTGTGTTATTTGATTATTTGATAAGTTTAGATTAGTTAAATCGTTGTGTAAATTACCATTGCGCAATTGCTTGGTGTGGATGTTAAGTTATGTGAAGTTTATTTGATCTATGTTTAAAATGTGTGATTGATAGTTTGACCCAAAACCTGTTTTAGTAAAACTACAATCTCGGGCTCATTAACTGTTGGATCGCCTTCAAATGTTGACAGTAGGTTCATAACCCATCTCTGCATATTGTAACCATTGAGATTTGTAAAATAACAACTTTTGATGTTGCGCTAAGCACGACCAACGTGCTAAGCGCAATTCCCAAACAAAGAAAATTGCGTTGAGCGAGACATACGCGCTGAGGAGACCTGTAGCTTATAAATACGTCTAGCAGCGCAGAAATGCGTTTTTTTCACCTCTCTCTCTCTCTAAACTCTCACCCAAACCCTAGAACCTTCTCTTCCACCGATGATCGCCACTAGCCACCGTTGCTTGCCGTCAGACCATGACACAGGGAGGAACACTTTAATTGCAGCGGAATCTTCAAAACTCAACTCGAGGATTCCGTAGAGAACAGAGCCTCCAATCTTCCTTTCTTGGTTTCTTCGAGGTAACCATGGGTTCCTTTTCTTCTCCTAGTTAGTTTAAGCCTCTCTTAGTGTCTCTTGTGTTTTTAGTACTGTTATTGGAAATTTTTACACTGAAAATGATAGGAACACTTCAAAACAACCAAGAGGGGGGGTGAATTGGTTGAACCTTGATAAATAAAAATTTTCAAATCAGAGTTTCCACAGGATATTTATCACTTTAAAAAAAAAATTGAAACCAAGATTCTTATATTCAATCTAATCCCTCTGTCAAGAAATCAATAAGCAAATGATAGTTTTTTGTGTAATGAAATTTGATTCACAAACAAAGCAATTGAGAGATGCAGAGATAGGAATAAAGATCAGCCACAGATTTTATATTGGTTCACTTCAAACACTATGAAGCTACATCCAGTTCTTCCACTCAACACTAGAGTAGAGTTCTACTATTACAAATAATATTCTTACAAGATATTACAAGCCTCTCTTTATCAACCCTAGATAAAGTTCAGAAGTCTAAAACACTATTAGACCCTTAGAGACCAAACCCAAAACTGAGAACACTACTCAACAACCCTTAGAGAAACAGTATCTCTAATCTTCATGTAAGAAACCAATTTACAATAAGCTAATCTTTACAGAAATCAATTAAAAGATTTACACCTTCAAAGAATAAGGAAAGATTTCACCTGATAATCCAAAGAACATATGCATGTGAATGATTCAACAGATTGAAAGAAAGATTATAGACTCAATGCATCCCTTTCCTTATGCTTTGAAACTCAATGATGCTTCACTTCTTTAAAACCAAAAAAGCCCATACAAATTTGTGAAGTCTAAATGCTTGTAGAAACCCAGAAATACACTAAAGAAAGCTTAGGAGTGTTTGTGATTGCTCAGATTTTGCAATTCCCAAGTGACAAAAACACAGAGCAAGAGGTTCTATTTATAACAGCTTTTCAACTGAAAATAATCGATTAAACATGCTCCTGTAATCGATTATTTCGCATTTGTAATTGATTAATTCAAGAATGTAATCGATTAAAATGCTCCTGATATGTTCTGGGTTTGAGCAATGAACAATGTAATCGATTATTCCGTGAAGTAATCGATTAAGACAGACAGTCATGTTTTTCCAAATGCACTAAGTAATCGATTACGAAATTCGGTAATCGATTAAGACAGACAGATCAATATTCTCAAATGTACTATTTAATTGATTAAAACGATATGTAATCGATTAAATCAACAGAACATGTAATCCATAGGCATTATATGTAATCGATTACGAACTTATGTAATCGATTAAGACAGTCAGTAAGATTTTTCCATTTTAGCCTATGTAATCGATTAATTCGATATGTAATCGATTACAATGTTCTTAATTTGTTTTCCAGAAGGCACGAAGAACAAAATAATCGATGCCATCAATGTTGTAATCGATTAATGCAAGAAAACTTCATTTTTCCAAAAACTTTGCTTTTTAAATGCCTTACTTGTTAATTGCTTTTACTTAGACCTTCACTCTAACAATCCTAGATGAATGATTATGCATGATATGCTCTTGGATTATCAGATTACACAACTTCCTTTTTACATGAATCAAATTGATCTTTATAGCTTCTTTGGCATTTTTCCAATGAGGCATGTTGAAAGCACAAAACACCAAAGCTTGATCCTTGTTCATTTATGCATGGCTCCTCTTGAATCAACATACACTTCCTTTAAAAACCATTTGAAAATGAGACGTTGTAAAAGTTTCCTTTTTATAAAATTGATGTCATCTTTGTGACCTTCGTTGAGCCCCTGGTCACATTGGTGTGATCGAACTTTCAAAATGATGTATTTTTTATGTGGACTCCCAAAATACCATTTTGACCCCAAATGTTAATATTAACCTTGTCTTTGAAATCTATAATAAATTGTCTTCAATTTGGTATATAAAGCTCTGTGTTTGGGTCAAAGCACGCGAACTTGAGGGATGTCAAACCAACACCGTGAGGAGCTAACGGGGGAATTTATAGATAGGTGAGGGGAATTTGTTGTTTGTTTATAGCTTTTGATACCATACTTGGGGTCAGGGAACCCAATTATGGAAATGTATGTTTGTCCTTGTGTGCTAATTTTAAAGAAATTCTATGTTTTAAACTAATGGGATGTAATATATTTATTATTCATGTATGTTTGTCCCTGTTGTGTGCTCGTTTTCATTTGTGCTTTTAATAGGATGCGGTGAATTTTTTATTGATGGGTAAAACTAGGAATGATTGGATTTTGGGGAAAAGTCTTAATTACACAGGAGACTCTGTCCAAAATTTTATAATATGTTCTCCTATTTAATTCCTTATTAAAATTTTAAATGGACATAAGAGTTTGTTTTCTATATTGCAGTCCTCCTCTTTAATTTATAATTTTCCTAAAATACCAGTTTCGTGGTAATATGGATTGTGAATGAATGAGGTTTGTGATGTTGATGATGAAAATAATAGGAATACTTCACAACAACCAAGAGGGGGGGTGAATTGGTTGAACCTTGGTATTTTAAAAAATAAATTCAAATCAGAGTTTCAGGATCTTTATCACTTTCAAAACCAAGAAATCTATTCACTCAATCAAATGTCTCAGCCCAAGAATTCAATAGATCAAAACAGAACTTGTTGAACAATGAATATGACTCAAAGAATTAAAGATCAATGAATAAGATGAGAATAGAGATATAGAAATAAGAACACAAGCAATTTATACTAGTTCACTTCAAAACATGAAGCTACATCCAGTTTCTTCTAATTCACATTGAATTAGAGTTCCACTATTATAAAATTTTCTTACAAGCTTTTACAAGAACCTCCTCTTTATCAACCCTAGATAAAGAACAAAAATCTAAAACCCTATTAGACTTCTAAGGAGAAAGATTCAGAGAACACTACTCTGATCTTTAAGCTAGAGAACCTTTCTCTAGTCCCAAGCTAGAAGAACCTAATTACAATAGCCAATATCAACAGAATTTAAAAATAGAATTACAACCAATGAGTTAAGGAAAGAAACAACCTGATGATCCAACGAATGACATGCAAATGAATGAAAAAATCAGGTTGAAAGACAAAAACTCAGAGCATTCTTCTTCCTTAACCTTTGAAAGAGATTTCTTGCTTAAAGAATCATTCAAATACCCATCAATGTTTTAGATGAAGCAATAACTCATAGAACCCATAATTCACTTTGGATGTGTTTAGAAAGCTTGTGTATACTCAGAAATAAGAATTGATCAAGTTACAAAACAAGCCAAGCTTCCCTTCTATTTATAACAGAAGTTGTAACTAACTATAATCGATTACCCGCTCCAAATAATCGATTAAAACGAGTGTGTAATCGATTAAATTAAAATATAATCGATTAAAGTGTTCAAGAAGCATTATGGGTTTTCACCATGAGCAAAATAAATGATTATCCCGAGTTGTAATCGATTAACACAGAGATATTTATTCTCAAAGCAAACTGTGTAATCGATTATGGATATGGTAATCGATTAAGTCAGGAACACATGTATTTTCAGTTTGAACTGTATAATCGATTATTGTTTTTGGTAATCGATTATTCCAGAAAGACTTAAAAACTGATTTTAACTAAATAATCGATTACGAAAGTTTAGTAATCGATTAAAATTCATAACAAAGCAATTCAGTCCTATACAAAGTGTAACACCCTGTAGGCCTCCGGTGCGTTAACATTAATAATATCAGCTAAGCGCTTAAACATAAATTAAAATCTCAGGGGAAGCACAAAATCGCTTTTCTTGATTCATTATGCATGGAATAAAAGCACATCACAGAAAACATAAACACAAGACAAATATTTCACACCCCTGCTGATCCAGTTTCTTACACAGTACACATATAGGCAGATAATCAGAAACATAACAAGTATACTCAGGAGGAACATCATATATCATATCAACATCAGTTCTGTATATACATATATACAACAGTCTCACACCACACCGTGGTGATACAAAAGAATATCTGCCCTCACCGAGGGTATACAGAACTATACATAACTCAGGTGTACACACACCAGCCCTTATCAAGGGTACAAAACAGAATCAAAACCAAAACTGAGCCTTCAAGCTCCCTCTGCTGCCACCAGCCAAGCAGACATGTCTCCACTAGGGCCTCCTGCCCTAAGACTGCTCTCCTCTTCCAGAAGAGTCACCTGTAAAGATAAATCCCCACACGGGGTGAGATACACATCTCAGTAAGCTCAGGGTCCTTGGAGGAATCTCCTCCACCCTGGCCCACTTTCCATGAAACACACATCAGGCAATCACAAGCAAATGGCCTACTGGCCCGGCCCTCTGGCCCTCATAACAATCT
Source organism: Glycine tomentella (assembly GCA_007407185.1). Taxonomy (NCBI): domain Eukaryota; kingdom Viridiplantae; phylum Streptophyta; class Magnoliopsida; order Fabales; family Fabaceae; genus Glycine; species Glycine tomentella. The sequence goes on along the minus strand of PYAF01004573.1, from coordinate 21,282 downwards.
GAGCAAGTCATCTTGCTCCAAACATGGCGGAGCTACCTCAACGCCTGGCGGATATCATCGACGCCCACATCAGTGTGAGACCGGAAACTCACACCTGTGCCATCCCATTGGGTGCTACCCCTTCGCATGGATGCACGTCTATGGTACCTCCGAGAATAAAAGGAGCTACCTCAACTTCTATCCCCTTGGTCTGTAGGAATCATCGATTCCCTGGGATATCATCGACCATGAGCCAACCAAACTAGGAGGAAACCCATCTCCTAGGGAAGTCCATATCTATCTACTGGCCAATAGATCTATCACAATCATATCACATAACAAATACAGATGCACACACATATCATTATGAGGATGCAACAACCAAATGCATGCATCATGAACATGACTACCACTCCCCCGGAGTGTGGTGTGGCAAACCATGTGGGAAATCATTCCCCAAGGACACAGAACTTACCTGGCAAAGCCTCGCTCTGCAGTTCTTTCCCTATTCTGTGGCACCCGCCACCGACACCCTCAGTGTCAAGCCCTAATCAAGGCATATGTAGGTTCATATCAAAACCAAACCAACAGGCATTCAATCACAGAACATAGCATATCAAAATTCCCCTATCCTAGGGTTCAATTAAGTCAAGCCCTCACTAGGCTTCTCACAGACCATACAAGGTCTACCAAGGTTGAATACCAAGCATCTGAGTCATCCCAGACTCAATGCAAACACATGTCTGAGCACAAGCTCACATCAGCCTCATAATTCAATTATCACAGGAACGGTCTAAACCTCAGCCAAGGCATCGTTCAACTAGCCTCTCAGGCTCAAACCAAACATAATCAAGGCTCTAGCATGTCATAAACTCAATTAGTGACTCATCACACAACCACATATGCAAACCACAGAGCCAGGATTCAAAATTCACTGAATCAAAATCTGAAAGCTAATCCTTCATCACTAAACCGTTCTAAACAAGTTTCTCTAGAGGACCCTGGGCTAATTCTAGCCCCAGCTCACATGGGTCACAAAACACAGAAAACCCCAAATTTAAAATCAACCGGAGAAACTTGAGTTTCTTACCTCAGTGGCGACCAGAAAGGCTGGAGGACAGCTTTCCTTAGCTCTGTTGTCCGTTCTGCGCCTTGGGTCCTTGCCAATACTCAAGTTTCTGAGCTTCCTTGAGAATCCAATTCTCACTCAAAGAGGGATTTTCAGAAGAGGAAATGAAGGATTAAAGCTCTCAAGATGATTCTCTCAAGATTAAAGGTCATTGGGATGTATTTAGGTCATGAACTGAGGTCCTTGGAAGCTTGGGTTCACCTTTAATGGAGGTTTGGGCGTGGGGAAGAGGAAGAACAGCTTTTCCTCTCCAAAATTCGCGTTTCGGCCTCTAAATAGTGGCCCTGCCCGACCTCCGACGCGGATCGCGCCACCATTGGCATTGATCACGCCACTATGGCGGTGGGCCTGACGCTTCCAGCGCCACTCCTGCCCCCCAGCGCCAACTTTCAGAACCTGTGGCGCCTTCCACGCCACCCTGGCGCTCTCAGCGCCATCCTCCCTTGACCTGTGGCGCCATCCGCGCCACAGCTCTCACCAGTTGCCTTTCTCTTAGAAGTTTTTGCCCTCTTAGAAGTAGACATGGTGCAGGGTTTCTAGACACAAATAACAAAGAAAATACAAAGAGAAGGAGTGAGTATGGGTGTGATTTTTCATCTGCACAAAGGCTATATTTATAGAGTTCCTTAGGCTCCAAAAGGTTTGAAATTTGAATAATAGAGCAGTTAGTACGAATTAAGTCACTGGAGAGAATTTGAATTTGAATTAGGTGGGAGTTGGGCAGTTACAATTTCCAAGAAATTTGTCAGATTTTGCAGTAACTCCATGAATAATCGATTATCTGCTTGTGTAATCAATTATTCCGTGAAAAAATTCACGTTTTGCAGTGATGGTAATCGATTAATATAACTCGTAATCAATTATTTTTGTACAATGCTCATGAAGAAGATAACAAGTAATTGATTATTTCATGTTTTAATTGATTATCACAAAAAATTTTGAATTTTAAAAACACGTTGAGGCTTTGGTAATCGATTAATTCGACTGGTAATGGATTATCACAGGAGGTTTTGAAATTTATGAAAAACTGATTTCCAGGATTTTAATCGATTACCATTCACCGTAATCGATTAATCCAGTGAATTTTGCTTTGAAAAAGGATTTTTGGTCAAAGTAAGCGATTAATTCGAACAATAATCGATTATCATAGTAGAAATTTTAATTTTTGAAACTATGATTTTTTGAAAAAAATAATCGATTATTGATTTCACGTTGTTGAGACACACCAAAACAATTAACTACGTTAGTTCTATAGCACAGGGATTAACCTAGGTCGACTCAGAGACACAATCGATATGGTTCTAGCTTCAATTTACGAATAACAGTGAGGGGGGAATTTTATCAAACAGTTTGTGTGCATAAGTAAAACTTGCAAAAACGTAAACTAAAATTAAAGAGCAACACAGAAACTAACAAAATTCAAAAGAAGTAATGTCAAACAGAATTAAAGCATCATTCCAATTCACCTCACCAAGCAATTCGAATCATCATTGTTCTCAGAAATTTATCCTATTATGAAAGTTCATTCAATCTCATTAGAAGCAACTCAATCGACTTAACCCCTAAATTGATTGAAACCACAACCCTAATTGAAATATCATCCAATTAATCTGTGATTAATATTCAAAATTAGGAAATGAATCCATAACCTAATCCGTTTTCAATCCTAAACGCATTCATAATCATGAAAATAGAATAGCAATTGAAGAAGAAGATGAACATTCACATAGGATTCGAAATACTAAGCTAGAACTCAAATTCTCCTTGTGTTTGGGTTAGATCCTTGAATTGATTGAGGATTTAGCCTTCCATGATCATCATCAGTGAAAGTCCCATGGAATTATTGCATGAGAATGGAAGAACAGAAAAACAAAAATGAAGAACAATGAAGCACAAGCAAGAACAATTGAGAGAAAATGAAGAACAAGGGTTTGATTCTAAAAACTAAAGAAAAGAAATATAAAACTTGTTTATTGAAATGTAAAGAGTGCTACCCAAGTTTCACTAAAGTCACTAATATATGTAGTGACTGAGTTCTGAATATAAAATGGGCCACAAACAAACCCAACAATCTAATTATTTGCTATTTACAACCATGAAAGTCAAATTCGCAGTCCAAAATTACAAGTGCAGAGGTGCTAACTTCAAAGCTTAAAATGACCCTTTAAATGACAGAATTGGCCTTGGGATATTTCTATCAAACTTGTAGATCTTTTTGTTATCTTTCCAGGGACTCCTAGAACGCTCCATTAGGAGATCGGTAGCACCCTATAGGCCCTGCACAAGTCAGATACATCAAGTGAGCAAAAATCCGAAAATACGCAACAATTAGCAATTAAGTCCACTTACTTGCCTAGGCCAAAACTGAATTAGAATAGGAAAATAAAGGTCCAAGAGAGGTCAAATAAGCTAAGAAGGATAGAAAAATATTCAACTAAAAATACTCTATCAATTATCAATTCTTGTAATCGATTACATGAGCACAATTTTCATTTTGAATCCCAATTTAAATGATTTTAATCGATTATTTCGAAGCTTAATCGATTATTACAAAAGAATTATCAATAAACATGAATTATGCAGTATAACTTGGAAATTTTAGGCTTTTGGTGATTTATGGATTCAAATGGAGATCATTTCACATAGAAAGGCATATATCAATTAAGCAATCATATATTAGACTCATCCAAGATTCCTAGCATGTTTCTAAGTACATAGAATCTATCTCTAGCTAATGGTTTAGTGAATATATCAGCTAATTGGTTATGAGTATCAATGAAATCAATTTTGATATTACCTTTTTGAACATGATCTCTGAGGAAATGATGTCTTATCTCAATGTGCTTGGTCCTTGAGTGCATTATTGGATTCTTTGAGATATTAATAGCACTTGTGTTGTCACATAGTAAAGGTATTTCTTTCAGTTCAACTCCAAAATCTTGTAATTGTTGCTTCAACCATAGGCTTTGTGCACAGCAACTTCCAGCTGAGATATATTCAACTTCAGTAGTTGACAAAGCAACACAAGATTGTTTCTTGCAATGCCATGAGATCAATGAACTTCCAAGAAGATGACAAGTGTCAGTTGTACTTTTTCTATCTAACTTGCAACCTGCAAAGTCAGAATTAGAATATCCAATAATATTAATTGAAGCACCTTTGGGATACCAAAGACCAACTTTTGGTGTAGCCTTGATATATTTGAGAATCCTTTTGACTGCTGTAAGATGAGACTCTTTGGGATTTGCTTGATATCTTGCACACAAGCAAACACTTGGCATTATATCAGGTTTACTAGCTTTCAAATACAATAATGATCCAATCATTCCTCTAAACTTTGACTCATCAACCTTCTTTCCATTTTCATGTGAATCAAGATATGTTGATGTTGCCATTGGAGTTGCAGCATCTTTGCTTTTCTCCATTTCAAATTTCTTAATTACTTCAAGGCAATATTTGGATTGATTAAGAAATGTTCCATTCTTCATTTGCTTCACTTGAAGTCCAAGAAAGAATGTTAATTCTCCCATCATTGACATTTCAAATTCTTTCTGCATGGCTGAGGAAAATTCCATACATAGCAAATGATTAGTTGAACCAAAGATTATATCATCAACATAAACTTGAACCAATAAGATACCATTCTTATGCCTCTTGATGAGCAATGTTTTGTCAACATGGCCCCTTGTGAAAGATTGTTCAAGCAGAAAGTTGCTTAGTCTTTCATACCATGATCTAGTAGCTTGCTTCAAGCCATAAAGGGCCTTTTTAAGTTTAAAAACATAGTTTGGATGTTTAAAATCAGTAAAACCAGGAAGTTGTTCAACATATATATCCTCCTCAATGTATCCATTTAAAAAGGCACTTTTAACATCCATTTGAAAATTTGAAATCCATTAAACATGCATAAGCAAGCAATAACCTGATTGCTTCCAATCTTGCAACTAGAGCATAAGTTTCCTCATAGTTTATGCCTTCTTCTTGGTTGTAACCTTTAGCAACCAATCTAGCTTTATTTCTAACTATGATTCCACTTTCATCAAGTTTATTTCTAAAAACCCATTTTTTAACAATAGGTTTGAGAGAGGATGGTCTAGGAACAAGTTCCCAAACTTCATTTCTCTTAAACTGATTTAATTCATCATGCATGGCATGCATCCAATGTTCATCATTTAAGGCTTGATCAATAATCTTAGGTTCAATTTGAGAAACAAAAGCCATATTACAACATAGGTTTCTTAATAAAGATTTAGTAGATACTCCCTTTGAAACTTCACCTATGATGTTGTCAAGTGATAGATCTCTTGTTGTTCTCCAATCTTTAGGCTCTTGAACAGGGGTTGATGGTTTCACTTCAGCACTTGGTTCTTCTTTCTCTTTAATTAAGGAATCATTTGGCTGAATAAATTCTTCCATTGGACCTGCATCTACATCACACTTCTTTTCCTCTTAGAGGGATTAGACTCATCACAAATTACATGTACAGATTCTTCCATGTACATTGTTCTTTTATTGAATACTCTATAAGCTTTACTATGTAATGAATATCCAAGGAAAATTGCTTCATCAGCTTAAGCATCAAATTTTTCCAGTGGTTTTTTCCCATTGTTTAATACAAAACACTTGCAGCCAAAAGCTCTCAAATGAGAAATGTTGGGTTTTCTACCTTTGTACAGCTCATAAGGAGTTTTCTTTAAAATAGGCCTTATAAGTAATCTATTCAAAGTGTAGCATACTGTACTTACAGCATCAGCCCAAAAATATTTTGGCAAATTTGTCTCATTAAGAAGAGTTCTTGCTCCTTCTTCAAGAGATCAGTTTTTCCTCTCCACAACACCATTTTGTTGAGGTGTTCTTGGAGTTGAAAAATTGTGGTTAACTCCATTTTCTTCACAAAATTTTTCAAAATGTTCATTTTGGAATTCACCACCATGATCACTTCTTATTGAGATAATTTTGCTACCTTTTTCATTTTGTGCAAGTTTAGCCATTTTTCTAAATACAAGGAAAGCATCACTTTTGGATTTCAAAAACAGAGTCCAAGTGAATCTAGAGTAATCATCCACAATGACAAGCCCATAATAATTGCCACCTAAACTCATTGTTCTAGAAGGACCAAACAAATCAATGTGTAGTAATTCAAGTGGTGTAGAGGTGGAAACAATGTTTTTACTTTGAAAAGAGTTCTTAGTATGTTTCCCCTTTTGACAAGCATCTCAAAGTTTGTCCTTCTCAAACTTGAGTTTGGGCAACCCAATTACTAAATCTTTTCTAATAAGCTTGTTCATTTGATGCATTTATATGTGACTAGTCCTTCTATGTCATAGCCAAGATTCATCAATATTGCTTATAAGACAAGAAGTGTTGTGGAAGAATGCATGATCAATTGAAAGTAAGTAAATGTACCTTTCCTTTTACCTATATGAATTACTTCACTTTTTCCATCACAAATCATGCAACAGTTTTCATTGAATGAGACTTTAAATCCTTTGTCATAGAGTTGGCTTATGCTTAAGAGATTGTGCTTCAAACCTTCTACATAAAGAACATTCTTGATCTTTGTTTTGAAGTTATCTCCAATGTTGCCTTCTCCAATGATCTTCCCTTTATTATTATCCCCATAAGTGACATATCCTCCATCTTTAAGAGTTAAGTTTGTAAGCATGGACATGTCTCCTATCATATATCTAGAGCATCCACTGTCAAGGTACCATATTGAGGATCTAGCTCTTAGACATACCTGCAAAAATCAAATCAATTTATAAAGGAAGGTACCCAATTGAGGTTGGGTCCATAGGAGTTAGCTTTTTTCTTTTTCTTTGGAATCCAAATGCAATCTCCATTTGGCACATAGAATCTCCTAGCATAGCATTTGTATGATGTGTGTCCCTTCTCCATACAATAGTTGCAAATGACAGATTTTGATGTTTTTCTTAAAACTGCATTTTGATTGATCTTTGAGTTTTTCAACAACTTTTGATTCTTCTGTTTTGGAGGCACAAATACAGTTTTCCCAAATGACTTTGAGCCTTGTTTGTACCTCAAACCAGAAGTATCTCCAGCATATTTTTGCACACTCAACATTTCAGCCAAGTTGCATTTTCCTTTCTAAAGCTTTCTCAAAAGATCAATTAAATCATTGTTCTTAGATAAAAGTAACATATACTTTTCTCCTTGACTCTTTTTGTAATCATCAAAATCTTTTGCAGCAAATTATACTTGTCAACATTTGTAGAAGAAGAAGCACATACACATCCATTCAAATTGTAACTTGAAACAAGTTTTTCATTTTCTTCTTTCAAGTTGCAAATTTCAGTTTGTAATTCAGTTATTTTTGCAACATGCCATCTAAGATTTCCTTTGAGCTTGTTATTGAATTTTGCAGCTTTTGGGCTTCCTCATGCATTTCTTGGAAAGCATTAATAGCTTGTTCAAGTTCAGAATTTACCTCATCTCCATCACTTGATAGATCATCATCATCTTCATTGATAGTGAAGGTGAGACACATGTTGGCTTCTTCATTTTCAGTTGAAGATTCTGAGGTAGTTGACTCATTATCTTCTCAAGCTATATAGGCTCTTTTAGATTTTCCTTCCTTCCTCATCTTGTTCTCTCCTTGTTGCTTTTTCAAGTAGATTGAACATTCAAATTTGATTTGGCCAAGTTTAACACATTCAAAGCATGTAAAATTGTCAATCTTCTTGTTGCTATTATTGTTGTTGTTGTTGTTGTTGTTGTTCTTGCTGGTTTTAGTGAACCTTTTGTTCTTGTTTTTCCTTAAGAACTTGCTGAATTTTCTGACAACTAAGTTCATGTTGTCCTCTTCATCCTCCTCACTTGATTCTTCCCCTTTTTCCGCTTTTGAATTTGTAGCTTTTAATGCAATGCTTTTGTTTTTCTTTTCTACATCTTCATTACAAGTTAGTTGAGACATTTCAAGCTCATATTCAAGTAGCTTACCAAATAGTGCAGGCATGGACATCTTTGATTGATCTTTGGATTCCTTGATTGTTGTCACCTTTGATTGCCAAGGCCTTGTTAGACACTTCAAGATCTTGATGTTTAATTCTTCAGTATCAAAGATCTTTCCAGGACGCAATAAATGATTAACAATATGAGTGAATCTTGTCTGCAGTTGAGAAATGCTTTCATTGGTGTTCATCTTGAACATTTCATACTCATAGATCAATGCATGCTTCCTTGATCTCCTAACTTCTTCAGTTCCTTCATGAGTAATCTCCAGCATCTCCCACATTTCTTTTGCACTTGAACATCTCACTGTTCTAAAAAATTCATCAGAAGAAAGTGCAGAGGTGATCATATTTTTGGCTTTAAAATCATATTGAACAGCCTTTTGTTCAACTTCTGTCATCTCATCCCATTCTTTGGGAATCAATTCATTGGCAACGATTTTCTTTGGAATAAAAGGACCCTTTTCTATAGCATTCCAAGCACCTGGGTCATTTGATTGAATAAAGATTTTCATTCTATTTTTCCAAAAACTGAAATGTTCCCCTTCAAATATAGGAGGTTTGTTTAAAGAAGCACCTTCCTTGAAGGTTATTTGTGAGGTATTGTGATCTTGATTAACTTTCAAAAACCAGCTCTTGATGCCAATTGAAAATAATATGAATACTTCACAACAACCAAGAGGGGGTGAATTGGTTGAACCTTGGTATTTTAAAAAATAAATTCAAATCAGAGTTTCAGGATCTTTATCACTTTCAAAACCAAGAAATCTATTTACTCAATCAAATGTCTCAGCCCAAGAATTCAATAGATCAAAACAAAACTTCTTGAACAATGAATATGACTCAAAGAATTAAAGATCAATGAATAAGATGAGAATAGAGATATAGAAATAAGAACACAAGCAATTTATATTGGTTCACTTCAAAACATGAAGCTACATCCAGTTTCTTCTAATTTACACTGAATTAGAGTTCCACTATTATATAATTTTCTTACAAGCTTTTACAAGAACCTACCATTTATCAACCCTAGATAAAGAACAGAAATCTAAAACCCTATTAGACTTCGAGGGAGAAAGATTCAGAGAACACTACTCTGATCTTTAAGCTAGAGAACCCTTCTCTAGTCCCAAGCTAGAAGAACCCAATTACAATATCCAATATCAACAGAATTTAAAAACAGAATTACAACCAAGGCGTTAAGGAAAGAAACAACCTGATGATCCAGCGAATGACATGCAAATGAATGAACAAATCAGGTTGAAAGACAAAAACAAACTCAGAGCATTCTTCTTCCTTAACCTTTGAAAGAGATTTCTTGCTTAAAGAATCATTCAAATACCCATGAATGTTTTAGATGAAGCAAGAACTCATAGAACCTAGAAATTCACTTTGGAAGTGTTTAGAAAGCTTGTGTATACTCAGAAATACGAATTGATCAAGTTACAAAACAATTTAAGCTTCCCTTCTATTTATAACAGAAGTTATAACTAACTGTAATCGATTACCCGCTCCAAATAATCGATTAAAACGAGTGTGTAATCGATTAAATTAAAATATAATCGATTAAAGTGTTCAAGAAGCATTCACCATGAGCAAAATAACCGATTATCTCGAGTTGTAATTGATTAACACATAAATATTTATTCTCAAAGGGAACTGTGTAATTGATTACTGGATATGGTAATCGATTAAGTGAGGAACACATGTATTTTCAGTTGGAACTATATAATCGATTATTGTTTCTGGTAATCGATTATTCCAGAAAGACTTAAAAACTAGTTTTAACTAAATAATCGATTACGGAAGTTTAGTAATCGATTAAAATTCATAACAAAGCAGTTTAGTCCTATGCAAAGGCAAAATAATCGATTAAACCGATAGGTAATCGATTAAAATGTTTATGAAGGTTTCCCAGATTTGGACGAAGAACAAAATAATCGATTAACCTTTTTACGTAATCTATTAAAATGGTGAAAAATTTATTTTTCCAAAAACCTTTCAATTCAATTAAAACCTTAGTTAAATGTTAAAAGCTTTGTTTGATTTTAATGAAAAACATTTACTTAATTCAATGTATAAATGAATGAATGAAAGCAGGGATCAATCAGATAGCTTTCCTTTTACATAATATTTCAATTCTAAGTCTTCAAGTCTTTTAAGCATGTTGAAAGCTCAAAACCAATCTTGAATCAAAGACTTCCAAACTTCATAAAGCTCCCCCTGTATCCAACAGATGATGATATTGAAATGAGATTTTGTTGATGATTGTATTAATATGAGATGATATTGATGTTTATGATGATGATGATGTTGAAATGAAATGATGTTGATGTTGTTGATGATATTGAAATGAAATGATATTGAGATTGAGATGCCATTGATGTTGATGATGTTGAAAATGAAATAATGTTGATGTGGTTGATGATGTTGATATGGTTGATGATGTTGAAATGAGATAATATAGTTGAAAATATTGAAATGAAATGATGTTGATGTTGTTGATGACATTGAGATGAGATGATGTTGATGTTAAAGATGACATTGATGAGAGGATAATGTTGATGTTGACAATTTCATTGTATGTTGTGGATACACATGGGGGTGCATGACTGGATATCCCTGCGTGGAATAGTTTGTGAATTTTAAGCATTCCTAAAGAGAGAAAGGGATTGCTAAGAATTTCAGTCTCTATCCACGGTTAGTGCATTGATGAGCCCATGGTTGTATGTTGTGTATGTACATGGGGGTGCATGACTTATTAGATATCCTTGCAAGGAAGGGTTTATGAATTTTAAGCATCCCTAGATAGGAAAAAGGGATTGTTTAGAATTATGGTCCCTATCCATAGTCAGTGCATTGATGGTGCCCATGTTTCATACTTCATAATTGTATGGATGGAAATAGAATGAAGGCAGTGTGTACCTGTGGTTTTTATGGGATAAAAATGCGGGTACTAAGGGGAATCTCACTCGGTTTGAAATTCCTTTGTGACTTTGCCTGGGGCGGGGAATGGCCAGTGCACGACAGGGTGATCTTGATAAACTACTGAATCATTTTCCTAAGAGAGACTATTTCCATGAGAATGGTACCAAATTGCATTCTGAGAGTTGAGTTAGGTGCATGCATCATTCTAACATTAATTGATTTGAATTGTGGAAAAAGTTGATGACTAGTTTGTTGAGTGTGTATTGAATTAATTGATTACTAAGAATGATTGTGGTTATAATTATTGTTTCCTTACTAATCATATCTGGTACTTATTGATCTTGTATGATAAACTCACCCTTGCAATTTTTGTACCGTGTGGTTGGTACCTTTGATGATCGCGCACCTTCGTTCGTGGGAGCAGATGAGCAGTAGTAGGTGACCTTGGAGGGAGATCCTTTTTCTTGGAGCCACCAAGCCGACATGATAACATTGGAATTCATTTTGGAAAAAGAGTTGTGTAACACCCTGTATCCATCCGGTGTATTAACATATTACTTAATCAGATGAACGAATGATTACTTTAATTAAAAAGCCTCGTAAGCGATTTCAAAATCATATTTCTTGATTCATTATGTATGGTACGTATAGACAGTAAATTAAACGAATGCCAGATTACCACAACAGCCTTAGTGATCCAGATGACGTAAAACAACGGCAGATAAAACTATAATATCCACACCGATATACCAAGAGGTTAATAACCACAGATAATCCACCTGCCTATGCATAGATTATATGTACATTCCATCAAAATACTCTAACTGTATTCATACAAAAGAGTAGGCATCAGTGCCCTGATATCACATATCCAATCCTCATATGAGGGTACACCATATCTAGAAATTCAATATATACAAACATATCCAATTTTTCCCCACAGGGGTACAAAATAATAACACATATCATATATATATATATATATATATATATATATATATGTTTGCACACAACAGTGAGCAACCAAGCTCTCAAAACACTGCTTCAAGCAGCTATACATGTATGTCCCCTACTAGGGCCTCTCGCCCTGGGGTCCCTCATCTCTGTCAGCTGTACAACCTGCAAAATATAATCCCCACACACGGGGTGAGATAAAAATCTCAGTAAGCTTAGGGTTCTTGGAGCATTTCCTTCACCCTGGCTCACTTCCATGATCACAATACATTAATAGGCATCACAACATCATCACAACAACACATAGGCACACACAAGCTCTAATGTGTAACATCATAAGTATCCAGGACCATCTCAGTCCCCTGGGACCATCTAAGTACCCAGTAAGTCATCGTGGACCATCTCAATCCACAGTGTGAGGCCGGAGCTCACACCTGTGTCATCCAACAGGAGCTACCCCTACACAAGGATGCACGCCATATGGTACCTCCGAGAATAGGCTGCTACAACATGAGACCGCCTATCTCTTGGTCTTAAGGAATCTCTCCTATGGAGCAAATCAAACTAGGAGTTTCGCTCTACTCCTAGGGAGGTCCATATCTATCTACTGGCCAGAAGATCTATCCGAAAGGCAACCATACACAAAGCACAAATACATGCATACATATCATCATGAAGAAAGCTGTAACAACCAATTCAATGCATATAAATCATATATACACCCATCACTCCATCTCGAAGTATGGGAGAACACAAGTAGTGGGAAACACTCCCAAGAACGAAGAGCTTACCTGGCACGGTAGTGCTCTGCTGTCCAATCCCTGGACTGTGGTCTCCGCCACTAACACTCTCGGTGTCCCACCCTATATACAGGCATACCACACAATCAATCATCGATAACACCATACAAAGCACCTAACAATGATTCTCAACCGTTTAATGAAAGGGAAACATAATTCCTTTCTATAACTATCTCAATCATCTATCTTAGGGTTATCAGAACTAACCACCTCATAAGCGACTCACAGACCCTCAGCAGGATCTATCTCAGCTTAACCAAGGCCTTAGAGTCTCTCAAGACTCTATATAGTCAATTCAACCAGTTCAATTGCCTTTGTCCAGGCCATATATCAATAATAATTCAACTTAGCTAAAACAGTTCTATCAACACGTTTTCACCATTTATTTGGCCTTCTGAACAACTTTTGTAAAGGCACTTAGGCTCATATCTATCATAATACCCTTCATTTAGCCCAAATTCTTCCTACTCATGCATATCTCAGAGTCAAAGCCAAACTTCATCTAAAGTCATGTTTCAAAGTTCCATATTCATCAGAACAACCTCCTGAGCATACTTTTCTAAAGAACCCAAGCCTAATTCCAGCCCCAACACAAATGGGTTACTATTCATCCCATTAGCAATTTCACAAATCAATCGGTAAAACTTAAGTTTCTTACCTCAAAATAGTCGAGGAAGGCTGGAGGATCGCTTCTCCAAGCTTCAGCGTCCTTGAATCGCCTTCTTTCTCCTCAAAATCCAAGCTTTGTAAAGTCCCCTAGAGAAAGGGATCTCTCCGATTGATGGTTTTCTCTAAGGATTGAAGCTGGAATCTAGCTCATGGAGGAGTTCTCAACAACTTTCCTGAAGGATAGGAAGTGTTTAGATGAAGCATGGAGGAGATATAAAGTTTTTTTGGTCGTTAATGGCAGAAAAAAGCAGAGGAAGAAGAAGAGGAACATTTTCCTCTTTTAAAACGTGAAAATGGCCTTTTATAGGCCCTCGGCACGAGTCCTAGCGCTACTAGCGCCACTCTGGCGCTATCCGCGCCAAGTTCCAGAGAAAACAGGCTTTCTAGAGCACTTCTGGCGCTAACCGCACCGTCCTGGCGCTAATCGCGCCAACTTCCAGCATTTGTGGCGCTACTGGCGCCAACTTCCAGCACCTGTGGCGCTACTGGCGCCAGACTCCATCCGTCGCTAATTTTGTCGCTAATTCCGTCACTAAGGCTTTTGCGACAGAATTTTTTTAAATTTTTTTTTTTACAAACTTGGGTTATTATAAGTTGTGTTTTGTTATCAATTCTTTCTTAGTTGGTTACTTGATTCTCTTTGATTGGGCATGTAAACCCCAAGCTTATATATTTATTAAGAGCTAAATTATATTTTGACATGTGAATAATATGTAAGGGTATTATCGCGAAAAATTTACTTTCATTTTCATAATCAAATTAATGGAGTCTTCATTAAAATTTGAAATTACACGTTTAGAGTTACTGATATCGTAGCGACAAGGCGGGTTGTTACACACCACCCCTTTATTTAGGCCTCTCAATTTGTGCTACCAAAAATTTAAATTTAAATTACCAACAAGTTTAGTTTTATAAATGCTATCTAAAATTGATTTGATTGAAATAATTGTTATTTTTAAAATTTTAAATTTTTTGATTAATGATTTGATAAAACTAAATTTATAAGTTAGTTAAAAGCTTATAAGGTTATATTCAAAAAAATTAGCTGAAAAATTAACTGGAAGCTAGAAAGCTAGTTGAAAGCTAATAAGCTAGTTTGTAAATGAAAGCTGAAAAACTAGCTTATTAAATTATAAGTATTTGATAAAACTAGCTGTTGAAAAGTGTAAAATGATAGAAAAATAATAAAATCATGATTTCTTTAAAAAATGTAACAAAGAAAATGATTAAATATATTGGGGATAAAAGTAGAAGAAAACATAAAAAGCTAGAAGCTAGTGTTTTAAAAAATGCTACTTTAAAGTAGCATTTCAGAAAATACCAGATGCTACTAAAAAAAATTTGTTTACCAAACAATCAATCCTCCCCTCCCTAATACCTAAAAAAAAGTTTCATCTATGGAGCCTAAAGCTTAAACCATGGCATGGCAGTAAGCAGTAAGTTGGCCTAGTCTCTTGCCCAGCCTTCACCTTCTTCAGTGGCCAAGTTGAAGCGTTCAACGGTTCTTCGGCCTACCACCTTTCTTTTTCAAGGTTGAGCTTGTTCAATTGAAGCTAATGCTATGCTGCCCTTAAGTTTTTCAGTTAGTAAAAAAGGCTAGAAATTATCTTAAGTAGTTTGTGTTCCGCTTAATTTAGCGTCTAGCTTTTTCTACTAGTTGAAAAATTTGTTTGATTGTTCGATAAATAAACTTTTTTAAGTACTTTCTAGCGTTTTTTGAAACATTACTTGAAGTAGTGTTTTTTAAAACACTAGCTTTTAGCTTCTAGTTTTTTTATATTTTATTCCATTTTTATCATTAAAATATTTATTCAATTCCCTTATTACCTTTTTTGAATAGCATTTTACATTTTTCAGTTATTTCAACAGTTTGTTTTACCAAACACTTATAATTTAATAGGCTAACTTAAAAGCTTCAAGCAACCAGCTTTCAGCTTCCAACTACCAACTAGCATTTCAACTTCCAATTAGTTTTTCAGCTAATTTTAGCAACCATAGTCATAAGCTAGCTGATTTAATTAAAAGTATTTAGTAAGATTAGTTGATAAACTAGCTGACAAATGTTAAATGATATAAAATGACATATTTAATATTATCATATTTAAATGTATTTTTAATAACTTCTTATCTTAAAAAAATAGGATAACATTTTTTGTGAATTTTGATAAAAAAAAATAATGTCAGGAATCAAATTAAGATGTATAATTTAAAATAAAAAAATAGTTTATCAAATAATTATAAAATTAATATAATTCAAATAATTTTTAACCTATAAACGATGTAGCGATAAGAATTGATGAATTACGTTGTGTGCATCAATGTTAACAGGTAAAAGGACTTTCAAATAAAATAACAAGAAAATTTTTTTGAGCAAAATGGTAAAATTACACGTGGCCATTATTGTAAGGTCACTGTATACGTGTCTACCCTCCATGTTGACCCTGTTGTAATAGTTTGCATTTCTGCTCTCAGTGTCAACCCTGCTACAGTGACAACGCACTTGTTCACCCTCCGTGTTAGCCTTGTTACAAGAGCGTGAACGTCAACCCTCAACAGCCGGGTTTTCTTGGCCAACAATAGCTTATTTGTTAAGCTTATTCAAATAAGTGTAATCACTTTATCTCTTAGAATATCTCTAGCTATTTCCAAGGGATTATCTACAAGTTGTTACTTATCTACAAGTAATAACGTATCTACAAGGTACACATTATCTCCTATTTATCTCCTATTTGAATTATATAAATGTCTGCTATTATCTGTTATTTTATCAACAAATTAATTATCAAACAAAGGCCCAAGGTTCATACTCCACGCTAAAAATACAGTTTCTCTCTAAACATTTTCTCATCATTCATTCATCATCCGAGACACACTCGGAAACCTTGTACTCTTCTTTACTCCGAGACCACCTTAGACTTTCTGACTCAGTTATTCTTCCATAATTGATGTACTTACTTGAGCGTCAGAGTCTTTTCCTTTGTTTTGCAGGTCCCCCTCCTTAACAAAGTTGATTTATCATTCGACGTGCAGAATTTGGAACCCACTTGGACCCCGTCCATTCTCATGCGTGAAATTTCTAGATTTTGGTAAGAACAAGCATAAAAAAAACCTAGTAACTTTAAAACTAATTTATTTTTTATAAGTTATTTCAAGTAATTTATCAAAATAAGTTAATTTATATAAACCCTATAAAAAATAAACTACTAAAATAAACTTGTGAACCAAATAAGATTTGATCAAAGTAGGTTATAAGTTAGTCTAAGGAACTAATCACCTTCTCAAAAGTCTTACCAAGGTTTTTATCAAGATATTCCTAACCTAGCTTAGTCAAAGACTATTGAGGGATAGGGATAATTGAAATATTTTTTTGCCTTTTTCAGTGACGGATCCAAGGGGGACTCCAGGGGATTAAGGGGGTTTGTCTCTCTCTCCCTTCCTTGGATCCTTTATGCATATATAAGAAAAAAAATAGAATTAAAAAAATACTAATTAAGAAAAATAAATTTTTGAGTTGACATGCTTAATTATCTTCTAATAACAAATTATATATTGAGTTTTACACATAAAATAAACAATAAATATTTTTGTTAAATTTATTATTTATTAAAAATTTGATATTTAAATAATTCTGTAAAAACAAATCAGCTCCTTTAATACATTTTTAGATCCCTTCCTGCAATTATATACTAATTGTTTTTTTATATATAGGAAAATCTACTGATTATTATTGAATCTTGTTAGTTCGGTTAATGATTTGATATATTTTCTTTTAAAAAAAAAAATCAATCGGTCTAACCATTTATAAAGTTTTGAATTAAATTTGAATTAGCTTACAGCCTAATGATGGAAATTGATTGTGCAATCTTGCTTCTTATCGCCGTCAAGGACGACTTGACCTACCAACGCAAATAATTAAGATATAGCGGTTTTCTCGTGTGGAGGTGATCTGTATACGCACATTGAAAATTCACGTGGATTTAATCAATTATATTAAAATGGTAAGTGGGTATATAAACTTCCACTTGCAGTTATATATACAGAATGGTAGGCAAAAAGCCAAATAATTGGCTAAATTCTCTTGTGGAAATCACTTTGGAATGCCACAAGAACAGGCATTATTTTGGCGGATTGAAGGGTTGGTTCCGGTATAATTCACGTTTTGGATTTATTGGAAGTAAAAGATAGCATGTCCTGCATATGTAGTTGGTAATAAAAAACGATGCAATAAACAATAAAATTAAAACTTAAATATATTTTTATCCTTAATATATATCTAAATTTTAGGTTTGTTTCTTAATACATTTTTGTTTTGTGATAGCTTCTTGACAATTGAAAACTTGGTAATAAGTTTCTACTATTAGAAGGATTCCGTTTGATGCTAATGTATTCATTAACTTGACACCCCAACAAATCATTTGTATGTGTCACACAAGCTAATGGTGTGTGTGACATGGCTCCATATTTTTATTAAATCTTACAAAAATAAAAGTAAAAATTGATGAATCATTTAAAACAAAACTTTGTCGTATGAGAATGAAGGTTGATCTTCTTCCCTAGCACCCACTAAGGCCACTCTGCCCCCATTGACCCTCCAAAAACACAAACCACACTATTGTACCGACTCGTCGCTTCTCTACCCCCTCTCCCATTCGTCCAATACAAACCTTAACCTCCAGACATGTTCTCAATTGAGTGAACAAAGCATCGTATAAAGTCATGGGATTGTTTTGTCTCACGGTGACGCAAGCCTTGTCATCAAGTTTGAGTTAGGATTTTTGAAGGTTGACGAAGCTGTTGTTGATTAATTTGGAATATCAGATATAATGACCCTGAGGCCTGGTGCGGATGGCGTGGGTTTCGCGCGGATAGTGCCAGGGTTTTTCTGCAGAAAGCCAGTGCAGAGGTGTGGCGCTGGTAGCGCCGGTGTGGCGCGATCAGCACCATGCACACTGATTTACGGTGCGAGTAGCGCCAGTCTGGCGCGAGTGGCGCCAGACCCACTGGAGGATGGCGCGAGTGGCGCTAGAGGTTCTGGGGGTTGACGCCAGGGGTGTCAGGTTGGCGCGAGTGGCGCCAGACCATCCAGAGGACATGTTCTTCCCTACAGGGGGCGCAAGTGGCGCCATGTTGGCGCGGAGGGCGCCATTGGTTCTGGAGGTTGGCGCTGTTGGCAGGGGAGTGGCGCGGTTGGCGCCGTGGGTTCTGGAGGCTGGCGCGATCAGCGCGGCAGCTCGGGCAGACCCACTATAAAAGGGTCATTTTACGAAAACTTTGCCCCAAACCTTCCTGTCTTCTTCCTCCAACGCCCCACCTCCATTGTTGAAGCTCCAAGCTTCATTTCTTCACCATAGTTGACCCAAATCACTTCCTTTAAACACCAAACTAGTGAGAAACCTCTAGTGAGCTTGAATCCTTCACTTATTTCTCCAAAAACCCCTTGATCAGAGAATCCCTTTCTCAAGGGAAGTTCATAGAACTCGAGTTCAGCGAGGAATGACGGTGATTCGTGGACACCCAAGCTTGGGGAAGTCGTGCTTGGGCCTTCCTTGTCGTCATTGAGGTAAGAAACTCGAGATTCACCGTTTAATTTGTGAGTTGGGGTTTTGCGTGAATAGTGACCCACTTGTGATAGAGCTAGTATTAGCCTTGGGTCCTTTAGAAACATGTGTTTAGAATGTTGTGAGGATGAAGGATTAGCTCTCAAATGTTAGTTTGGTAAACTTTGATTCTTGGCTCTATGTAATGCATGTATAGTTGTAAGCTGAGTTGCTTGGCTATGTTGAGACATGCAAGAGCCTTAGTATATGGTTTTGATGTACCTGAGAGGCCATATGAATGGTGTCTTGTGTATAATGGAAACCATTCAATCTAGTTTGGGAATTCTTGAGTTGGGCCTATATAGAGCTTGGAGCTCTTTGTGTTGGCTTGTACCGAGTCTTGTGAAGACTCTAATGCTTTGGCTAGGCCAAGAGAGACCACTGAGGGTCTATATGTTGTAAATGATTTGATGAGCCTGATAAACCTTAAGTTAGATGACTTAGTTGTTTTGGAAAGGACTGAGGTTCCTTTCATTGAGACGGTTGAGAACCGTGCTATATGCTTATGCTTGTGTGATTGCTTGATGATTGATATGTACTTGTATGCCTTGTTAGGGCGTGACACCGACGGTGTCAGTGGCGTAGGCCACGGAGCAGGGAGAGAACTACAGAGCTCGGCTTTGCCAGGTAAGTTCTTGGTCCCTTGGGGATGTTTCCCACTTGTTGTGTTCCACCACACTCCGAGGGAGTGATGGTTGCATTCATTGATGGTTGTTGCATCCTCATAATGATATGTATGCTTGTATCTATGCTTGTATGTGTATGATTCCTGTTGATAGATCTTCTAGCCAGTTAGATAGATATGGACCTCCCTAGGAGAAGAGTGCACCTCCTAGTTTGGTTTGCTCATGGTTGATGATATCCCTGGGTGATGATGATCCCTTAAAACCAAGAGATAGGTGGTCCCGTCACGGTTGAAGCCTATTCTCGGAGGTACCATATACGTGCGTCCGTGCGTAAGGGGCAGCTCCTGATGGAATGGCACGGGTGTGAGTTCCGGTCTCACACTAAGGTTGGTGTTGATGTTGATCCACCGTACATAGAGCAAGATGACTTGCTTGTATTGTTGTGAGGGTCGGGAGGCCAGTATGTTTGTGATGCCTGATGACTTGTGTCATGGAAAGTGAGCCAAGGTGGAGGAGATGCCTCCAAGGACCCTGATCTTACTGAGATGTATATCTCACCCCTGTGGGGCTTATGTTGTTTCAGGTGACTCTTCTGGCAGAGAGGAGCGGTCTCAGGGCGGAGGCCCCAGTGGAGCCAGTGATTGCTCAGTCGCGTGGCAGCTGTGAGAGCTGGGTGGCTCCGTTTTGTTTATTATGTATTGTACCCCTGTAGAGGGAAGATGTGTGTGTGCACACATGTATTTCTTTTGTATTGTACATGCTATGTATACCCTCGTGTGAGGAAGGATATGTGAGATCAGAAGCACTCGGATGCTTATTCTTTTGTATAGACACTTCGAGTGTCAGATGATGTATATGTACATAACCAGTTTATGTTATGTATTGATGTTTCCTCCTGTTATATCTGTTGAGATAGCTGTGTTCATCTGCATATGGTTATGTTTATGAGATTCTGGATCAGCAGGGGCTTGTGTGTTGTGTTGTTTTGTGATGAGATGCTCTATGTTCCACACATAATGTAATCAAGAAATATGGTTTTCGATTATGCTTCCGCAAAAGTTTTAATTAAAGTGATTAAGCGCTGATCTGATAAATAATAATGTTAATACACCGGGTGCACACGGGGTGTTACATCAGAGTCTTTGGCGATCGATAACGATGACGCCAGAGGAGATGAGAACATGGTATTAAAACCGACTAAGAGCTCTTGTATTGAAACTGAAAAATTTGGATCCAAAAATTGAACATGGTATTCAAAAAATAAAGATCCAAAAAACTAAAACAAAAATCAGATTAAAGGGGGGAGGGGCAGGGTATCCAAAAAACCTAGATCCAAAAACAGAGCCACCAAAGTTTGTACAGGCATCAGGGTCCATCGTTGAACGTGGTCATGGCAACGAGAACAAGCACGAGAAGTAGCAATAGCCAAATGTTGCGCAATTTATGCGAATTGATACGGCAAGTGCACCGATCGTTAACAAGTAATAAAAGTAGGTAAGTAGAGTTATCGTCTCCACAGGGATTGGAATGATTTTTACAATAATATTAATTCTAAATGATTGGAATTTAAAAACAGAAAAATAAAGAACAAAGAAGTAATTGTTGAGTTGTGGTTGGTGTTTGAATAAA
>PYAF01004572.1:0-11730 GCA_007407185.1 Glycine tomentella | reverse complement strand
TTGGTAATCGATTACAACAGATAAATTTATCATTTTATAGCCTTCTTCATGGTTCTTCAAGAGATTTAGCTTGGACTGAATATGATCTTGGAGTATTTGAGCCCTAGCCCTTGTCATTGATCCTTTAAACACTAAGGGAAGTTCTTCTATGTGTAGTTCCAAGCCTTCCTCAACTTGACTTGGTTTTAGGATTGTATCAGCTGCCCAACATACCTAAAATAGGCGTGTTTAAACACGCCTATTTTAGGCGTGTTCCAGTCCCTTGATTCTATTTAAGTCGATAATTGATAGGTTGCAGATACATTGGTTCAATTTAGTAGTTTTTTGTTGGGTTCATTGGTTGTGGTTTGGTTCTAGTTTAAGCATTCTCCAAATATGAGTTCAGGGAGTCAGAGTGTTGATGTTATGTTATTTTTTAATGGAAGAAAAGTCAGAGGGCGACATGGTGTTATTTTTGAAGGGAACAATAGGTCGACACGTATCAATCGAAGATCAACGCTTAGTGAATTACATGAGAAGATATGCAGGAAATTAGGTTTAAATGACAACCAACGTATCAGTTTGGTGACAGCAAGATTACGGCAACATGATCATTACACAGGGAGTGAACTGATGGATGATGAAGACGTAGAAATTGTAATCGACCGATTTTTGAAGCAGTCAAGGAATGAATTGTTAGAATTGTACGTGGATTGCGTCGCAGTGGAGGATGATGTTTTACCCTTAGCTATGAGGTCAGCGGCTTTTACTTCTGCAAATAATGAAGCATCATACGCTGCTCCAGCTATAAACGTATCTGAGGAAGCTGAACATGACCCAACTTGGGTTATGGACGAGGATGATGAGGACGATGATGATGAAGATATCGCGATGGAAGATCGTCTTCTTGAGGAGAATGCTAGTGCATGCGAAAATGACGAGGATGCTGACGTGCATGTGATTGAATTCCAAGAAGACACTGGTGTGGGGTCGTCTCAAAGGCGTCATCATGCGAACGTTCGATCTGCTCAAGTAGAAGAACCTGTTGAAGGTATGTTAGACTGCTTTAATCAGTGAAACTGTAGTGATATATGTTTACTTGTTAAATTCTTCTGAGTTTGAATGATCATAATATGTGGATGTTGTTTAGGGTTTGTGTTTTATGGTTTAGGGTTTATGTTGCTTATAATAATTGTTTAGGGTATTGGGTTTGGGTTTCTGGTTTAGGGGTTACAGCGTATGCTGGATGGTTAAGGTTTTAGGTTTTATGGTGTTGTGTCAATGCTGCTTAGGTTGAGGGTTTAGGGATTAGGGGTTTATGGTTGAGGGTTTTAGGATAATGGTTGAGGGCTGAGGGGTTATGGTGTTAAGAAAATGGTTGAGTGTTTAGGGTTTAGGGTTAGGGTTTAGGGATTAGGGAGTTACCGTATGGTTTAGGTTTATGATTTAGTGATGATGTTGGTAACCAATATTCTGGGCTACTTACAACACAATGATCATGCATGTCTCCCTCGTTACTTGAGGGGTTTTGATTGCTTCCACCAACGATAGTACCTAGACGAATTAACATTAGGCTGATGGCAGGCACATAATATAGTGTACAAATTTGCATCCATTACTGGCTGACTATAACTTATCCAGGGATTGTCATTGTAATGTGCTAGCATAGTAAGAGAGTCGTAATCCATTCCAAATTTCTTTAACCCCATAACAGAGTAACCCCAACAAACATTACATAATTCGAAATTTCTTTAATGGGGTTTTATGCCTGCCTTCCTCATATACATGTATTTTATTTGCCTGCCTGTATAGGTGCTGAGGTCGTTCCTTTTTGGCATGGAATTCCACATTACACGTATATTGATTGGAGTCATCCATGCGACGAAGAAGAATAATTTACAGGTTCTGCTTCGGGTTCGGGTTCGGGTTCAGGTTCAGGCTCAGTGCAAGGTCCTTGGCAATTAGGGGATGACTTGTTTGTTAAACAGGAATTTGCATCGAAAATGGAGGACCAAATTGCAATTAAACGGAATCTCATGAAGGAGCATAGAGAAGCAACTGTGGTTGAGAGCAAGCCTGCCAAGTTTACAATGAAGTGTGTTCGACACAACGATGGTTGCCCTTGGAGGGTTAGGGTAATCAAACCACCGTACGGTGAAAAGTGGGTTGTTTCAAGATGGGGTGGCAAACACAATTGCCTGAATGATCATATTTCACAGGGTCACAAGCAGCTTGACGTTGATGTTATTGCTTCACTTATAGTAGGTATGTTTCTATTAAATTTGGTTAATATGAAGAATATTGTTTTTAGAGGTATGTTGATAATGTCAATGTTACCATTTGATTGTTAGGAATAGTTAGGGAGGAACCGTCTGTGTCAATTGCATTGGTTCAGGAGAGGATCACCAATACCTATGGATTTAAAGTTTCATATGGAAAGACCTGGTATGCGAAGCAGAAAATAATGGCAATGATTTATGGGGATTGGGAAGAGTTTTATGCATTTTTGCCGAGGTGGTGCGACTACATGCTTCGTTTCTCACCAGGTTCTTTTTATGATATTCAAACAAATGCTTATTTTGTGGCAAATCGACTGGTACGGGCAAAGTGTGTGTTTCATCGCATGTTTTGGACTTTTAGGCAGTGTTGCGAGGCTTTTAACTTTTGCAAACCAATCATCCAAATTGATGGGACTCATTTATATGGGAAGTATAAAGGTAAATTATTGATTGCCACGACTCAGGACGGAAATAATGAGTGTCTGCCATTGGCATTTGCCATTGTTGAGGGGGAGACGCTGGAAGCTTGGGAATACTTCCTTGGTAACATTCGCCTCCACGTAACCCAAATGCAAAATATATGTCTCATTTCAGATCGGCACCGGAGCATCATATCTGCTGTGGAGAATCAGGCCGACTGGCAACCACCTCATGCACATCACGTGTTTTGCCTTCGTCATATTGCCAGTAATTTTAATACCAGGTTCAAGAGTGCAAGATTGAAGAAGGCCCTGATGACTTTAGGTATGTTAACATGTATTTCAAATACGTTAATTTGAGACAAATACGTAAACAAAATTGTGTTAATGTTATTATTATTCTGCAAGTTATACTCCTAGTGTGGTTGATTTTGACGCCACGTTTGAACGGTTTCGTGATACCAGTCCCGAAGTTGCAGAATGGATTGATGGCATCCCTAAGGAAAAGTGGACACGTGCATATGATGTAGAGGGGAGAAGATATGGCCACATGATAACAAACTTGTCAGAATCAGTCAATAGGGTGTTCAAGGGAGCAAGGAACATGCCTATCACCGCTCTTGTGAAGCACATATACTCGTTTGGTTCATTATTTTGTATGCAGAGGTCAGGCGGCCGTTTCATAGCTTTAACATTCACAGCGACATTTCAAAAATGTGGTTGATGCTATGAGGCATAACCAGACCCTTGCTACAAGCCACCATGTAGGCACATATAATCTTGAGTAAACGGTATTTCAGGTGGAAGAGGGTTAGGATAGGATATATTCTGTCAACCTTGCTGAGTGTACTTGTCAGTGTGGCAAGTTTAAGGCGTTCAAATACCCATGTAGTCACGCCGCAGCTGCTGCTTTACATGTTCATCAAAATCCTTATCAGTTTGTGGATGATGTCTTCCTGGTAAACAACTTGGTTCAGGCTTATTCATTGCCATGGCAGCCAATCGGTAATGAACGTGCTATTCCACCAAGTGAAGATCTAGTTGTCATACCTGATGGGGAGATGTTGCATGCAAAGGGTCGTCCAAGGTCCACTAGACTACGTAACGAGATGGACAAAGTGGAAACAATTCCAAGGCACGACAAATGCGGAATTTGCAAGCAGGTTGGACATAATCAGAGGAATTGTCCTACTCGTGGTGGTGCTTCATGAATTTGAAATTATGTATTTTTAATTAATGTGATGCTAATGTATATTATTTAGAAAGACATGTGTAACCGTTTTATTTCGTTATGAGACATGATATTACCTAAACCCTAATTTTATACCATTTCTCTTTCCCTACTTCTAGACTGAAAGACTATACCATAAACAATAACCCTAATTTATTAAGTCAACCTTTTTTCGTTAATGCACAACATCAAAAACAGGTGTCCGGTCCACCAACATGCATGACTGAACACGCCTGAATACGGCGTGACTTAACACCCCTAAATAGGGCCTGACTTAACACACCCAACAAATAGGACGTGACTTAACACGCCTTGAAACGACGTGTTACATCACGTCGAAATAGGGCGTCAGTCACCTCTATTTAAGGCAAACACTCCCACTCCCAGACCACATGCCTCTGAATTCGAAATTGAATTCGAATAGTATGGCATTCTTAGGAGAAACCAGCAGTCAGAATATTTGTAATTCAAAATTAGCATTCATTTTTCCAAATGGATCAGTGAAACACAACGAAACAGGCGTTTCTTTTGAATGCCCATCTCCAAAACCAATGCGAGTGCCTAATGCCTGTTCTTTGCAGACACTCAAGAGCAGGATGCATGATACCCTTTAACTTCATTCTGACCACTCTGTTGACGAAATCTATTACTGACAACCATCCATACATCCAGGTCAGAAATTTTTCTTTCATTCTTTAAAAGTCACAACTGATGATGATGTTTGCACAATGTTAATGTGCAACGACCAGATGTCAAGTGCTGCCCTATAGAAATATTATGCACATCAACAGAACACCCGACGATATACTGAACCTACTTCAATCCACCATCGTCCCTACACACGATGCAATGTTATATTACAACGGCAAGTGGAACACACCACGACAAGGCAATTTTGTGGGTTATTCCTTCATTGGAACAAACCCAATAAGGTTTGAAATTCCTTTAGGATGCAACATTGAAATACTAAAAGAAGTTATAAAGCAAGTTGCACCTGTTGGGGTTCCCCCTGATGGCATTCAAAACTCACAGTTAGTAAGTAAATTGTTTTTCCGACAGCCACGCCATGCAAAATACTCAAACCACACAATCAAATATCACATCATAGAGTTGAAAAGCGATGAAGACGTGTTTAAGTTGTTAGCCGAATCAAACTACTGGAAACGTTATGGTCCAATAGAGATTTTAGCGATTTTTACGAAACCAGTTACCTAAGTAGTGCTTATCAACTTTGATTGCATTCAATTGTCGTTGTAATTTAAAATGTCAGTTATGTTATCTTATGTTATGTTATGCAATAATGTTATTTGCCGATTGGATTGTTGCTTATGATATCAAGTAATGTTTTTCAAAACGTTATTGATTAAACAAATTTAAAAACAAAAGTAAATGAAAACATTAAAATTATTACAAACTAAATTAAAAAACCACAAATGGCCTACTCAGGCAGATGGTGGTGGCCACTGATAATGACGAGCCATACGATCAGGTAGCTTCTGTCTACGAGGTAATGGGGAAGGGTCTGCCTGAGTAGGGTCTGGCTGAGGCGGTTCAGGCCGAGCATGCTCTGGTTGGGACGGGTATGTCTGGGAAGGGCCTTTCGCGTACGGGTCTACATATGATACTGAACATGGAGTGCCCTGCTGTGAATATGATGGCTGCGAAGGGTGATCATGTATGGTGGGTAATGGTACACCGATGGTCAACAACCTTCACCAGAATAATCAAACTGCTCGAGTAGGTCGTCAATGTCGGGACCCGGCCAATGATCATGAGCTGCTGAACCACTTGTCCCAATATCCGCTGATGCCATCGCCATTGCTATTGCCACATATACAGGCTGCGAGTCGGGAGGTGAAGGCATCTCACTCTATGAATTGGTGCCCCTGTACCCCATGTCACCCTGTTGCTGAGACTCGTAATATATGGGCTGGTTGCCATATGTTGATCCTACATGTGGATGCCTAAAATAACCAGAAGTACGAGGCCTGATAGCAACAATGGGCTCTGAATAGGATGCATCGGTTGCCGTCTATGCTCTAGCCCACGCCCCTCCCGTCTTCTACGGCCAACGGCAACAGACACTTGTGGCTCATCCTGAAGCTGGGTGTCTGGTGCATGTGGCCCTGCCTCCTCCAGGCAACGACTCTCTCTGAATATAGAAAGTATACGTCCAACTTCCTGCTGCGCCCACTCGCGACTGTAACCTGGCCATTGATCATGACTAAGGGCAAAGTACAGCATCTCCAGCCCATCAATCTATAAATTAAGATTAGTTTCAATCATGTGTTGTATCATAATAAACATAAATAGACAAATGATAAATTGAAAGAAAACTTACATCACGACCAGTCTTGGAAGCCATCTTCGATATGTGCCGCTTCCCATTTTCCCTATACCAAACCATGTACTCATGGTTTGGCGACATCAAGCCCTGAAGCAGAGGGGGAAGCTCGATGTGCTGGTCTCGAACCTCCCACCGTCTAATAAACGGTCTAAGCTTACGGACCCAATTGTCTTCGCATTTACCACGCAAAGAAACGTCATGCACAGCCCTAAGCTTCCTTGGCCTACGTGGGATTGGCTGATCCCTCTCGAATTGGCGCATGCATCTGTCAGGCTGGGAATACTCGACGGTGTGGAAGCAAATAATAGGAGTAGTTGTCATCCACAACAGTCGCTCCTGCTCAGAAGCACCATGAAAGTCGTAATACATATATGGTTGCCAAACCACCTGCACAGACATAATAATGACACAAAAATAAAGACATGGACCAAATAAGCACAGTAATGAACACTTACAAATAACTAAACGTACCTCATCCCGGCTGAGAGATTCCAATCTCATCCTATACCAGAGAAGCTCGTGTGCTCGAAACCGGCCTAAAGCGTTAAACCTTAATTCAAAATAATTGCCATTAGAATACTATAATACTACATTACACAAATTGTTTAAAAAAACAAAATATAGTCAAACATACCGGTGTCCGAAATGCCAATCTGGGTGAGTGGGAAACGGAATGGCTGGAGCAATGGGGGGGAACCTGAGCCACGCCCAAACCTAAAGCAACATGTGACACCCACCAATGTCACTTCTGTTTGGATTTGTGCACTCGCACATTTGTCTAAACAAATGTGCAAGGACCGCAAATCCCCAGCTATATGATCCAATGTCGTCGAAGTCCCCAGCAAGCAATGGGACATAACGGGCCGCGACCATGCTCCCCAGATCTGTCGCACAACAACCATGATCCAATAAGATGTGCAATGTGGGCCTTAGTAAATCGCGACACATCGACCAAATCGTTATGAACCTGACCCCAATGCGTAAAGTGTCTGTCAAAGAAAGACAGCCGCAAATATCTGCCTTTAAGCTTGGTGTCTACATCAGGTTCATGACCGAATACATCCTCAGTGACGGTCTCCCAATCCGCGACCGTGACCCCTTTGACAACTTTGCCCTCCGTGGGCAACCCCAAAATACCCGCCACGTCTTCCAACGTGATCGTCATTTTGCCTTACGTCATGTGGAATGTATGTTTCTCTGGTCTCCACCGCTCAACCAGAGCACTAATCAGCGCAGGATCAATCTAAAAAAAAAATCAATTTATATACATTAATGTTAGAAAATTGTGCTTTACTAAACTAGTTTCCAACTTGCATACCTGAATATGTCGCATGCGTGCGACATGTAGAAAGCCAGCACGTCCTAACATATCACCGACAATGTCAGGTATATCGTCGTACTGTGGCCCCCCGTCGCTTTACCACGTCGAGTCTTCAACAGGCGAGCTTTGTCCTCGTTCCACATAGCTTGTGAAACATGGGTCCACTGAGTCCGCCTACGCAGAACACCCCACTTATATGGCGTAGGGATGACATGTGTCGTTGGATCCATGAGCTCACCCTCATGATCGGATCCAGAGCGCGAAGAATCACTCGAAGATGAGTCAGCCATCTAACAACTATCTTAATATAAATAAATAAAAACTAAAGTTAAACTTAATTTTACTTCGGTTGACAACACATTACAAATAATTATCATATAAAATTAATAAAACCTAATGTACATAACTATCAAATGTTTTATTTTTCTCTCTAGATCTTTTCCACAAGACAAATGTACACAAAAATAAAAAATCTTCTCTACTATTCCCTCCAACAAACAGGGATTTGTGAAACACAAATCATGGAAGGGAGATAAGACCCTCTTTGCAAAAGTGCCGTTCAGATAGTTCAAATTTTAAATTTGATTTACGAGATGCAACATCAGCCCTCTGATATTCATAGTACACTTCTATTAATACTAATACATTCCAAAAGCAAGAACCTTGACGTACATTTTTTCCACTTGTGCCAAGTCCATCATCATATACACAGAGAAGAAGCAAAACAAAACAAGAAAGAAAACGTGTGATCATGTCTTTTTCCCATTCACCTTCTTTATCAGCTCATGCTCATAGTCCTCAGAGTAATCCTTTAATCCTCGCGAACTGCTCTCAAGAACTTGGCAAACGAATACAGCAAAGCACTTGTTACAACTGTGATCAGTGAGGACATTAGTTTTATTGCTGTCCTTCCAAAGTCCCCAAAACCAAACCTTTCTCACTTAGAAAAGATTCCACTATTCCCTCCAACACGAACATACAATGTCCTTGTGGCCATGGCTCTTACGGAATCAAATCACACTACCCCTTAGCCCTAAATCGCTAAACCGAACCCCCTAAACCATAAACTATTAACCTAATCCAACTGTTTATTATTAACCCAAAGCCCTAAACCTCTAAACCGAACCCCCTAAACCCTAAACCATTAAACTAATCCAAAAGTTAATCAGTAACCCAAAACCCTAAACACATAAACCTTATCCCACTAAACCCTAAACCGTTAACCTAATTCAACAGTTAATCATTAACCCAAAGCCTTAAACCCATTAACCGAACCACTAAACCCTAAACCATTAACCTAATCCAACAGTTAATCATTAACCTAAAGCCTTAAACCCCTTAACCTAACCACTAAACCCTAAACCATTAACCTAATCCTACAGTTAATCATTATCCCATAACCCTAAATCCATAAACCCTAAACCGTTACCTAAACCCGCTAACCATTAACCCTAAACCCCTAAGCCAAATCCCTAACCATAAACCATTAACCTAACCAACATCAACCCTAAACCCTAAGCCATACACCATACTCCCTAACACATAAACCCAAACACAATAAACCCTAAACCCTAAAGCCTAAACCATAACCCATAACCCATAAACCCTTAGTCCTAAACCCTTATCCCTAAACCTAACAATCATGAAAACTACAACATAAAACCAAAACCTAACCATCATCTATAAATATATAATCTAAATTCCTAACACTAACATTAACGAACCTAATAATTTTATTCCTAACATCTACGAACTTAACAATTTTCTATAGACCTAACATGTACGTCATTAACTAAGATGTGCACCCTAGTAATTTTCTAAGAACATATAATGTACCGCGCTAACAATTCAATAATAAAAAATGATCAATTATAAAATGCACTTACTTGTTGATATAGCTTCGCTGCAAGAACAATCTACCCAAACTCCCTAGCGCACCAAGCCACACTTTTTCACCCAAGGTTGAAAAGGCACAAATGGAGTAAAAGTAAAATTTTGGGGGGTTTTATAAATGGCACTCACCCAAACACGCCTAAAATAGGCGTGTTTAAACACGCCTAAATTGGGCTTGTTTAAACACGCCTATTTTAGAACACGCCTAAATTGGGCGTGTTTAAACACGCCTATTTTAGGCGTGTTGCGCAGCCCCATTTTTTGAAATTTTTATTTAATTTGTATTATTTATTTAATTTTGCCGGGGCAAATGTCCCCCTTAAATTTTCAGGTAAAATTATCAATATACCCCCTTCTATTTACAAATTTTCACAAAATACCCCTCCGCTCTTCTCTTCTCTCGTTCCCCCGTTCAAGTGCCCCCCTCTGATTTTCGTGAAAAATGTTCAGTTGGCAGTGCGAGCCAGCATCAACAGCAGCATCACGTGTTTCAGAAGGTGTTCAAGGCATACACGAGGCTTTGGAAGCACCAGTAGGACTGTAGGAGAACCGCGCGAAGCTGGTGGAGTGCGAGTTGAAGCGGTGGGAACTCGATGAGATCGCGAGCCGAATCAGACAACTGTACTTTGGAGTGTGGGATAATTCTGGGCATTTGAAAGTTGCAGACTTTGGAGTTAGCAAGTTGCTTAAATTGCTAAAATCGTCATAGAGGACAAACTCGTGACAAGCCTGGATACATCATGTAGGTTTTCTTCTTTAGTGGTGGCTTGAAATATTCATTGTCAATCATGTCGGTCTGCATAAAAGCAATATTGTGAACTTCTATTTCATGAGGGTTTTAATGTGCATCATGTTGCATATTTGTTGTGCGATTACGGCAAGTGCACCGATCGTTTACAAGTAATAAAGTTAGGTAAGTAGAGTATCGTTCTCCACAGGGATTGGGGTGATTTTCACAGCAATGTTAACCAATATGATTGAAATAGAAGACAGAAAATACGCAGAAAAGTGTTGTTGATTGAATTGGTTGATTGTATAATTAAAAGACAAGAGTTAAAGAAATATGCAGTAAACTGATTTAGGGAAAATACCAATGGACGATTAATTGTAGTCAGGCACAATCCCTTCTGATTCCTCCTCTTTTACTTGACTGGTTTGTTAAGTTCATGTGCACATATGATAAATCTCTTCTATAATCGTGAAACCTAGATAACTAGCGATTCAGCCCTTTAATTTGATCAAGAACCCTAAGCCTTTATGAATTCTGTTAGATTAAGCATTTAGAGAATATATCATATGGGTTCCTGTTGTGATTGTTCAGAGAATAAGTCTTTCCTAGATTAGTTAATCCCTAATTCCTTAGTGAATTAACCCTTTAACCTGAATCAAAAACCTAATTCCTTAGTGAAATCTATCAGTTTAAGCATTCAAAAGATCATATTATAGTTTCTGCACCCATGCATCCCTATTCCTAGGTGATGAACAAGTGTTATTCTTAACAGGTCAGAAATTAGAACTCCAACGTTCCCATTGCAAATCCTAATCCTAAGTACTTAATTGAAGTGATCAATTTCAAATAAGAATAAGAATGAAGAGCAGATAAGAATAAAGCAATCAAAACATATATTTATTTCAATACCAGTCAATTACAGAGGAGTTCTCATCAGTTCATGGCCTTCCTACAATAAATAGTTTAGCCTGCCATAGGCCTCAAGAACACAAAAGCTGTTGATTGATTCATAATTCTGTTGTAATTCTTGCTTTGATTCTTGATTTTCTAGGGTTTTGGATTTGTAAGAATATGAAGATAGATTCTAATGGCTATTCCTAGATACCCCTTTCACTCAGTTCAGAGGCTTAATATTTATAAAATCATTTAATTACAGTAAGAAAGCCTAATCTTTTCCAGAAATTCGAAACAGATAATTAAAAACAGGAAACAGGATCTTCATGGCGTGATCCGCGCGGATTCCCGCGCTGATAGCGCCGTCTGCTCGAATATGTGGCGCGGATAGCATAGTACTCCACGCTGATCGCGTGGAGTTCTCGAACTGGAGGCCTGATGTTGCGAGATTTATGCGAATGTATATACGGCAAGTGCACCGATCGTTTAACAAGTAATAAAAGTGTAAGTAGAGTATCGTCTCCACAGGGATTGGAAAGATTCCGCAATAATTATAAAAATTATGATTGAACAAGAAACAGAAGAATACGCAAAAGTAGTTGGATGATTGTATTGAATTGAGATGGAAATTAAACAA
>PYAF01004571.1:15384-34243 GCA_007407185.1 Glycine tomentella | reverse complement strand
TTCTTCTTCTTCATAAAAGGTGACATGTGGATACAAGGAAAACCACATAATTTTCTTCTCTTTAAGAAAATGAAAACATGATAAATAGAAAAATATCTTAAGCTTCATAAATTAAAATGATAAGATACAATCATGAAGGCTTAAGAAACATCTAGTCACTTGTAAGCCACCATTGATGAAGGGATAAGAAGCCATCATGTTTTGGGAATTATTTATACAAAGTAGCATGAAAGAAAGTAAATTTTCTCCTCCTTCTTTGTTGTCCACGTGAATAAGCTAGAAGAAGAGAGAAACTTCATGAACATGCCAAGTAAGAGGACACTTGGAAGAAAAAAAGGAAGAAGCTTCAAGACCATGACAAGTGGTGGGACACTTGTAAAGGTCATGACAAGTGTAGGGACACTTGTAATGGAACATCATGACTTCGGAGATTTTTGTAAATATTCTATTATTTTCCAAACTCTATA
Organism: Glycine tomentella; assembly: GCA_007407185.1. Lineage (NCBI taxonomy): Eukaryota > Viridiplantae > Streptophyta > Magnoliopsida > Fabales > Fabaceae > Glycine > Glycine tomentella. The sequence goes on along the minus strand of PYAF01004571.1, from coordinate 33,776 downwards.
TAAAAGGGGGGAGGAGGCGTTAAGTGGAAGTCATTCTCAAGACTTCATCCTACTACACCTTCACGTGAATCTTTCTCTCATCTCTTTCATTTCATTTTCATCTTTTCCTTTCCAAAGCATAAAGAGACTCCACTTTCTCTTGAAGAATCACGTGTAGAAGCTAGTACCATTAGGAAGAGATAGACAAGCTTCATAAGAGGTTATACGGTATGTATAGGGAAGCTTTGTGATAAAGATAGTTTAAGTGTTGTTTGTGTTTGAACAAGTGTTTGAAGTCCATGTGTTGCTAAGTGTTTCTATGAATTTCTCTAAATTCCATGTGTTGTTGAGTGTTTCTATGAATCTCTGTATATGAATGATATGTTGAGTTTCTGTACATGAGTAACAAGCTGAGTTCTGTACTTGATTTATATTGAATCTCTAAGTAAATTATGTGAGACAATGATTGGAAATTGATGTGGAAAATACATATAAGTTGATAAAATGAATGAGTCATGCATAAGTGAAACCATCTCATGTGTATCATAAGAGTTGCCTCAGAGAGGAGGTGTGTCAGATAGTTACAAGAACTGAGTCCGTGCATTCAGATAAGAGAAGTCTAAGCTAGGGGGTGACTCTTGCAGTACGGAATCACATCACATGAAATGTGAGTGAGAACCTAGGAAACACTGGGGTACCCTGACTGATCGGATAAGTTCTGGACCACTGAGATGAGACTATCTTGACAATTGATACTACATGTTGATGTGTCTCATAAGAGTTTCCTCAGAGTGGAGGTGTGTATAAGAGTTGCCTCATAGAGGAGGTGTGTCAGATAGCTGTATGAACTAAGTTCGAGCGTTCAGATAAGAGAAGTCTGAGCCGGAGAGTGACTCGACAGTGGGGAAATCATGTCACCCATGATGATCACCTGAAGTGTGGGTGAGAATCCTGTTGCAACACTGTGGGACCCTGTCTGATCGTTTCAGTTCTATGCCATTGGGATGGGGCTATCTTGACTGTTGGTACCACATGATAAAAGTTTAAGAGAATCATGCAACATGATAAGAGTTTAAGAGAATCATGCAACATGATAAGAGTTTAAGAGAATCATGCATCATGATAAGAGTCTAAGAGAATCATGTATCTTTGAGGATGTTGTTATGAGTATCTGCATATTGAATATATTTTGTTGCTTAAATTATGTTTATCATAAACTTACCCTGTACTTTGTGTCTGTGGTTGACACCTGCTATGACCTCGATTTTATTCGGGCGAGCAGATGAACAGCAAAGAGAGACTATTAGCTGTCTACAAGAAGAGAATTTTGTTTGAAGATGTAATATTTTGAAGAGGTTATGTTTGAAGATGTATTTCTTTGTTACAAAATGTTTTAGTTGTTTGTACTATGTAATAGATTGATACCAATCTGTATTTTATTGTACATCCGATTTATAAATATTAATCAGTGAGGAAAAATCTTTTGTAATCTTATTATATGTTACTTCAGAATTATAAATATTACTCAGTAATGGAAAATTATGGTTTTGTATTTTTTTAAGCAAATCGAAAAGAATTTTCATTAAAATCAATAATAACAAGATGATAAGTCGAGGTATTACAATCAATGCATGATCATGCAAGGAACAAATCATTCCCCGCAAGGATGACCAATCATGCACCCCATAGGTATCAGTGTACATACACATTACCTCATCTCGATATCATCATCACATATATCGAATCCATCTTATTTCAACATTATCCTCATAAACATCAAGTTCATCTCATTTCAACATCAACATTCATTTCATCATCATCTCATTTAAACATCATAAACCACATCATCATTATATCATTTATACATCATCAAACACATCATCATTATCTCATTCAATCATCACCAACACATCAATAACATCTCAATTTCAATATCAACAACATCATTTTATTTCAATACCATCATCATAAACATCAAAATTCAACATCATCTCATTCATTCACAAACCATATTTCAACATTATCAATGACATCAATATCACATCATCCATCCATAATTCATATTTTAGGAAAATTCTAAATTAAAGAGGAGGACTACAATATAGAAAACACACTCTTATGCCCATTTAAAAATTTAATAAAGAATTAAATAGGAAAACATATTATAAAATTTTGGGCCGAGTTTCCTCGATAATTAAGACATTTCCCAAAAATTCAATCAATTAAAACAACAACATCATTCGCAGTTTTATCCAATAATAACAAATTCATCGCATCCCATTAGTTAAAAACACAGTTTTCTCGAAAACGAGCACACAATAGGAATAAGAATACATCAATGATAGGTATATCTCATCTCATTAGTTTAAAACAAAACTTTTCTTGAAATCCAGCACACAACATGGATAGGAAGATATCCTCATAGTTGGACTCCTTGCCCCCAACTATGGTACCAAAACTATAACCAAATAATAAACTCCCCTTACCTAACTAGGAGTTATCCCTATTACAGCCTAGCGATGTTGTTTCATGATTCTTCAAATACACGTGTTTGTCTAAATGCATAGCTCTATATACCAAATTGAAGATAATTTAGTATAGATTTCAAAGGCAAGGTCAAAATTAACATTTGGGGTCAAATACCCACTCAAATCAAAAAAGGGCTAAAAGGGTGTTTTGAGAGTTCACATCAAAAGACATCATTTTGAAATTTCGATTACACCAATGTAATCAGGGTTCGACAAGGATCACAAAAATGACATCAATTTCATAAAAAGGAGACTTTTACAACATCTCATTTTCAAAGGGTTTTCAAAGGATGTATAAAACTCCCAATAACAGTACCCAAAACCCAAGAGACACTAAGAAAAGCTTAAACTACCAAGAAGAAGACAAAGGAAACCAAGATTACCTTAAGGAAACCAAGAAAGAAGGATTGGAGGCTCTATTCTCTACCAAAACTTGGAGACGAGTTTCAAAGATTCCGCTCCAATTAAAGGGTTCCTCTCCATGCAGGGGTCTCGTGGCAAGCAATGGCGGCCCATGGTGGGAGGTTAGGGGAAGGCGGGAGGTTGGGGGAAGGTGGGAGGAAGAAGAAGACCTCAATTTTTGTGATTTTCGCTGCTGGTACATACTTATAACCGAGTTGAATCACACAAGCGAGCCAAAATGCCTTTCAAAATTTGCCTGGGTATGTTGACCCAATTTTAAAATTTCTGCTTCTATGAAAAAATTAATTTCTTATGCCTCAAAAGTTACATATATGGGTTAGGAACCTACCTATAAAATTTGAAGGCGATCCAACGGTTAACCAATCCAGAATGGTGATTTTACTAAAACATGTTTTAGGGTCAAACTCAAAATTATACAGTTTCAGCACAGCTCAACAAACTCCACAAAACTTGACATTTACACCAAGCAATTGCGCATGGATAATTCACATAACATTTTAAATAATCTAAACTAATCAAATAACAAAAAAACCCAAGAAATACATCAAATGTCTATTTACCTGAGTCAAACAAGACTGGATAGGGCTCTCGCATCTGACTTTGTAGTTCCCATGTTACATCCTCTCCTGATGTACCTCCCTAGATCACATTGACCAAAGGAATTTCTTTCCCTCTTAGGTGCTTCGTTTGTAACACCCTGAAAATTCAAAATCTATGGTTAAAATATTATATGAATTATTCTTGCATAGCTATTGATGTGAGTATTAGATTATGCGAAATTTGGCTGGTCTATATTTCAATTAATTGGGTGGAGTATCAATTAGAGACATTAAGGAAATGTTTGAAGAGAAATGACCATGTTACCCTTTCCTTAAATCAAAAATTACATAAATGCCCTTAAAGTGAAAATGACAATAACGTCTCTGGATATTTTTAAAAATTACAAAAATGCCCTTAGATATTTTAGTGAGATATTTTAAGATGGAAATTATATAAATACCCTTGGATATTTTTGAAATGACAAGAATACCCTTAGATATTTTTTGGCTAGATATTTTATGGTGGAAATAACAATTATGCCCCTAGGATGAATGATGAATTTTCCATAATGTCCTTCAGGCCAGAAATGACCAGATATCCTTAGAGATTTTGTGAGAACCTGATGAAATTACAAAATACTCTTGACTGGCAGAATATCAAAATAGTTTGTGACAAGAAATTCTAGAATAGAATTTCTATGAATTTTATAAGGTGACAACTTTGAAACATTAGTCAGAAGAATTCAAGCATTGGAAAAATATGGAAAAATAATAAATAGAATCTATAGAATTTTCTCTAAATTGTGGGGTGTCCAGATTTATTTAATAAAATGGTTTAGTAATTTTGATGATCAAAATATAGTATAGACCAATCAGAATTAAAGTAAGAGCAGTCTTGTATGTAAGGTTTGTGTAGCACTCTGTGTAGACTGCTTGTGAGCTATCTATACTGTAATTGAAGTCAGTTTCTGGAAATCTCTAAAGTTCTATTATTCAATATTATCTTTAAGTAGAAGAGTTCAAATCAAACTTGACTTCTTATTAGAAAATACCATGTGTAAAGCCACAAGGAAATTGGATTTTTTTTCATTATCAAAAATGACATATATACACAAAATAACATGAAACAAAGCAAGATTACTCTTCCTTTCCTAGAAGTTCACATGAAAATGGAGAAGGTGGGAGAAGTTTCAAGACGTGCCAAGTATTAGGACACTTGTAAAGGCAAGCTTTATGATGAAGACAAGTGTTAAGACACTTGTAAGGCACATGATGAACATAGAAGATTTTTGTCCCTTTTTCCTCTAGCATTTACGTGAAGAAGCAAGAAGCATGGAGAAGCTTCATGATATGCCAATTAAGTGGATACTTGGAAGGAAGAAAAGAAGGAAGCTTTAAGATTAGGACAAGTAGTGGGACACTTGTAAAAAATCAAGACAAGTGTAGGGACACTTGTAAAGGAATCATCATGACTTAGAGATTTTTGTAAATATTCAATTATTTTCCACCTACTATATAAAGGGAGGAGGATGAACTAAGTGCAAGCCAATTTCAAGACCACCCCTTTCTACAACCTCACGTGAAACTCTCTCCTCACACCACCTTCATTTCATTTCATCCTTCCCTTATTAAAGCCTAAATCAAGTGAGAAAAAGACTCCACTTCTCCTTGAAGATCACGTGTAGAAGAGGCTAGCATCTTTAGGGGAAGTTTGTCAAGTCTTGGAGGAAGAGAAAGATAAAATTATCAAGAGGTTACAAGGTATGTATGGGGAAGCTTTATGATAAAGATAGTTTAAGTGTTATTTTGTTTGAATAAGTGTTTGAATGTTCATGTGTTGTTAAGTATTTTCATGAATCTCTATGAAATTTCATGTGTTGCTGAGTGTTTCCATAAATCTCCATGAAGTTCATGTGTTGTTGAGTATTCCTATAAATCTCTGTACATGAATAATATGCTAAGATTCTGTACATGAATATAAAGTTGAGTTTTATACTTTATGTTGAGTTTCTGAGTAAAGTATGTGAGATGTAAATTAAAGACTGATGTTGAAAATAAATATGAGATGATGAAAAGAGTTATACCTTAAAGTGAATCAGTCTTATATGTCTCATATGCATATGCCCGGCGGGAGTTAGTCCGCGTTATTACCTCGAGAGGTGTGTCAGATAGTTATAGGAATTGAGTACGAGTGTTTAGACAATGAGGACTCTGAATTGGGGGGTGCTTCGGCAGTGGGGAACTCACTCCACCCATGATGATCACATGTAGTGTGGGTGACCTTCCTGTGCACCGTTATGACACCTTGACTGATTGTGCAAGTTCTGGACCATTGGACTGGGGCTATCTTGACTATTGGTACCAATTATTGAAAGAGTTTAAGAGAATCATGCATCATGATAAGAGTCTAAGAGAATCATGCATCTTTGAGGATGTTGTTATGAAAATCTGCTTATTGAATATATATACTGTTGCTTAAATTATGTTTATCATAAACTTACCCTGTGTTTTGTGTCTGTGGTTGACATCTGCCATGACCTCGATTTTATTCGGGCGAGCAGATGAACAACAAAGAGAGACTATTAGCTGTATACAAGAAGAGGATTTTGTTTCAAGATATGTTAATTGAAGATGTATTCTTTTGTGATAGAAGGTTTTAGTTATTTGTACTATGTAATAAAATTGATACCAGTATGTATTTTATTGTATATCAGATTTATAAAAATTAATCAGTGAGAAAAAATCTTTTGTAATCTTATTATATGTTACTTCATAATTATGAATATTACTCAGTAATGAAAAATTGTGGTTTAGTATTTTTAAGCAAATCGAAAAGAATTTTTCATTAAAAATCAATAATAACGAGATCCTAAGTTGAGGTGTTACATTGTTCGCCGATCTTCGATCCTCAAAAGCAAAGTTTTATATGTTAAATTGTCCTTTACTTGAACGTCATCTAACTCGACCATATGAGAAGGATCATGGACATACTTATGGAGTTGAGACACACGAAAGGCATTGTGAAGATTAAAAAGGGATGGAGGTAATGTAATTTGATATGCTACAGGGCCGGCTCTTTTAAGAAATTGGAAAGGACAAAAAAAACAAAACAAGGTGTGAGTTTTCGAGATTTCAATGCTCTACCAACCCCAGTATGTAACACTTCAACTTACGATCTTGTTATTATTGATTTTTAATAAAATTCTTTTCAACTTACTTAAGAGCACCTAGTTGAATATAACAAAATTTTGCCAATAACTGATACTCCAAGAAAATTTCATCACTGATTAATATTTATAAACCTGAAGTAACATATAATAAGAGTACAAACTGACACTGGTTTTATTTTATAATACAAATAACTAGGACATTTTGTAACAAAAGAATATATCTTCAAACAACGTATCTTTAAACAAAATATTCTTCTTGTAGACAACTAGGCAGTCTCTCTCTTCGCTGTTCATCTGCTTGCCCGAATAAAATCGAGGTCATAGTAGGTGTCAACCACAGACACAAAATATAGGGTAAGTTTATGATAAACATTATTTAAGCAACATAATATATTCAATATGCAGATATTCATAACAACATCCTCAAAGATGCATGATTCTCTTAGACTCTTATCATGTTGCATGATTCTCTTAAACTCTTATGATGTGCATGATTCTCTTAAACTCTTATCATGTGGTACCAACAGTCAATATAGCTCCATCCCACTGGCGTAGAACTGAAACGATCAGTCAGGGTACCACAGTATTGCAACAGGATTCTCACCCACACTTCATGTGATCATCATGGGTGGCGTGATTTCCCCACTGCCGAGTCACCCCCAACTCAGACTTCTCTTGTCTGAACTCTCGAACTCAGTTCCTGTAGCTATCTAACACACCTCCTCTTTGAGGCAACTCTTATACACACCTCCTCTCTGAGGTAACTCTTATGCACATGAGACACATGAAACTGATTCACTTAATGCATAACTCTTTTCATTTTATCAACTCATATTTATTTTCAACATCAGTCTTCAATCACTATCTCATATACTTTACTCAGAAATTCAACATAAATCAAGTACAGAACTCAGCTTGATACTCATGTACAGAAACTCAACATATCATTCATGTACAGAGATTCATAAAACACTTCAGCAAGTATAAAACTTCATTCAGGCACTCAATCATATAATTATAACTTAAATCCAACAATTACTCAGATACCAGTCAGACTTCACAGAACTTCAAACACCTATTCAAACACAAGTAACACTTAAACTATCTTTATCATAAAACATCCCTATGACTCATGTTCAACTCTTTTTGACTAAATAGATACTTAAGGATTTTATGATCACTAAACACTTCAAACTTAGAGCCAAACAAATAATGCCTTCATATCTTAAGAACAAACACTACAGCAACTAACTCCAAATCATGGGTAGGATAATTCCTTTCATGCGTCTTGAGTTCTCTAGAAGCATAGGCCACTACTTGACCGTTCTGCATCAGCAATCCTAAACCCATTTTTGATGCATCATAGTACACCTCAAAGGGTTTTCTTAGGTTAGGAAAAACTAACACAGATGCAGTTGTCAACTTTTCCTTAAGAGTTTGGAAACTATGCTCACACTGGTCATCCTACATAAAAGCTTGACCCTTACGATTCAGCTTGGTCAAGGGCAAGGCTAACTTGGAGAAACCTTCTATGAATCTTCGATAATATCCCGCTAAACCCAGAAAACTTCTATTCTTAAACACCGAGTTAGGACTCTCCCACTTAAGAACATCTTCTACCTTAGAAGGATCTATAGTTATACCACCTTGGGATATCGCATATCCTAGGAAACTCACTTGCTCTAACCAAAACTTACACTTGGACAACTTAGAATAAAGTTTTTAATTCGTAAGGGTTTGCAACGCAATCCTCAAGTGCTCCTCGTGCTCCTCTCTAGTCTTAGAGTACACCAAAATATCATCTATGAATACTACCACAAAAATATCAATATAAGGGTGAAAGATCCTATTCATGTAATCCATAAACACACCATGGCATTAGTCACACCGAAGGGAATAACTAAATACTCGTAGTAACCATAACGGGTCCTAAAGGAAGTCTTCAGAATATCCTCAGACTTCACTCAGATCTGATGGTAACCTGACATAAGGTCTATCTTACTATACACTCAAGCTCCTATCATTTGGTCCATAAGGTCATCTATTCTAGGCAAAGGATACTTGTTCTTAATTTCACTTATTCAACTGACGGTAGTCTACATACAACCTCATGGTTCCCTCTTTCTTCTTCACTAACAACACCGTTGCTCCCCATGGACACACACTGGGTCTCACAAACTGCTTATCCAACAACTCTTCTAATTGTTTCTTAAGCTCGGCTAACTCTATAGGAGACATCCTATAAGGGGCTACGGATATGGGTCCAGCATCAGGTACCAAATCTATAGAAAACTTTATCTCTCTCAGGCGGTAGGCCGAATATATCCTCAGGAAACACTTCTAGAAATTCTCTAACAACAGGGAGTCACATAGAGAAACCTTGGTCTCTACTTCCAGGTTAAACAAAATAATGTACACTTGAGCATTTTCTTTCAAACATGACACAATTTGGTTGGCAAAGATAAACATCATAGACTTACTCACTTCTGAATCAACAAAGACCATAGTTTTATCAAAACAGTTCAACAAAATATGGTTGGAAGATAACCAGTCCATACCCAAACTAACATCAATTTGGCTGAGAGGCAAACAAATCAAATCAATAAGGAATTTTCTACCAGAAATTTCTACAAGACAATTCAAACACACATTAGAAGTTAAAACATAACCTTTAGTTGGGGTCTCTTCCACAAGATCATCAATCAAAGAAGACACAGAAAGTTTAAGTTTCTCCGCACACAAACAAGATATAAACAAATGAGTTGCACCAGAATCGAATAGCACAAGTAACGAAATCCCATACTTTCTTGTTTCTAACATCTTCAGGAAAGTATTTCTCCATAAATACCTTCTTGAAGGTTTCCCAGGTCACAGCTTGACCTTCAGCCTCAAAGCTTGGAGAACATCAACTATTACATAGTCATTCCTACTAGTCATCACTTCTTGCATACACCAAGAAGTGAAAACATGGAAGGGATACACACAACAAAAGAACAATACAATTCTACACCCACTTAATCACTGTAGAGAGTTCTCCCTCGAGACATTAACACTTATCATTTGTAACATCCTCAAAATTATATTATGAGTTATATTTATGATTTATTATGGAAGTAGGATGAGAGTTGGATACAAGAATAGGATAAATTTTATTTGAACATAAGCTGCCTAAAACTTCCATTTCTGCCACCCGAATTGACAATTTTATTTCTCTCTCAATTCTTATCCAAATTTAGTGTATGATATATAGAATTAAAGATCTATCATCATCAATTCCATTTCCTTATAGTAGTCATAAACACTTTTGTAGCCTTGGAAATGTCTTTGAAGCTTGTTGTGGACTTCTCTTGCATAATAGGTGGGAACAAATCTTCCTCTCAAGCATGCCTTCAAGTCATTCCAACAATTCACTCTTTGTCTCTTCATCCTCCCTATGTCCATTTGAATTTGGTTTCACCACACCAAAGCATAGCCACCAAATTCTAGAGTTGCTAGAATCACTTTCTTTTCTTCCTCAATTTGTTGGCATGAGAAAATTTGTTCTACTTTCATCTCCCACTCTAAGTACTCTTCGGGATCATTATTGCCAAGGAACTTTGGAATTTTTATTTTCACTCCATTTCTCCCTTCTCTTTCTTCTCTCCTCACCCTCCAATCTTCATCATCTATATTTTGCCTCCTAGGATTGTGTCTCATATGATTTTTGCTTCTATTATTTTCCCTCCAACACTCCCTCAAATCTCCATAATTACCTCCTGTAAAATAAGGGGACACTTCACACTTAACCAAGAGGGGGGTGAATTGGTTAGCCTTGGTAAATTTAAAAATTTCATTCTTAAACAAAAATCAGAGTAATCTTGCCCTTTGGATCTTTATCACAAATCAATCAAGAAACTTTATTCAAACTCAATCCAAGACTTGTAATGCCTCAACAAACAAATTAAACTACAGTATTCACAACAAGAATTAACAAATATGTAGTAAATGAGAGAGCACAATATGATAACCCTCATCTGGGCGTGGTTGGCGCCAGACCCCGTGTTGGTAGCGCCAGGGGTCCTTTAGCAGAAAACCCTTTTAAGGGTGTGGCGCTGGTAGCGCCAGGGCTGGCGCTGATGGCGCCAGACCCACTGGAAGTCCACGCTAAGGGCGTGAATCTGGCGCGAGGGGCGCCATATGTTTTACAGCTCACGCGGGTCGCGCCACAGGTGGCGCTGATGGTACGGTAAGTGGCCTGGAAAACCAAGTTTCACTGGAATTCCACGCGGTTAGCGCCAGGGATGGCGCGGATGGCGCCACAGGTTCTGGAAGTTGACGCTGGAGGCATGGGAGTGGCGCTGGTGGCGCCACATAAACCGCCATGTTGACGCGGTCAGCGCCGGAGTTGGCACAGATCGCGCCAGAGCTCGGGCAAGCTGTATATGAGAGGGCAGTCGCATTTTGAAGAAGAAAAACTTCTTCTTCTTCATCCCTTTTGCCCCAGCCTCCATTAATGCATTATCCAAGCTTCCTAGGACCTTCTATGCTAGCCTAAACACATTCCTGTGACCTAGAAACCTTTTATAACCGATTAGAAAGCTAAGATCCTAAATCCTTTCCTTTGGATTGAGCAAAATCCATTACCTCAGAGAAACCTCTGGAACTTGAGTTTGGCGGAGAACTGTGGCTTGGAAAGGACATCGAAGCTTGGGAAAGCTGTCCTTCAGCCTTCTGGATCGCCATTGAGGTAAGAAACTCAAGTTTCTATGGTTGATTTTGTTTATGGAGTTTCTCTGGATTTTATGGATTATATTGGTTTGGGGCTAGAATTAGCCTAGGATTTTGTAGAGAATCTTGTTTAGAATTGCCTAGTGTTGAAGGATTAGCTTTTAGTTTTTGAATTGGTGCATTTTGGATATAGGCTCTGTGAATGCATGTGTGGCTGTGTGATAGTCACTTGTGATAGTTAATTGACATGCTAGAGCCTTGATTAAGAGACCTTGTGTGGTCTGAAATATTGATAAAACCCTAGGATAGGGGATTCTGTATATGAAATGTTTCTGTGAAACTGGTTTTGATATTGAATATCCCTTGAATAGGGCGTGATACTGTGACTGTTGGTGGCGGGAGCCACAAACCAGGGCAAGAACTGCAGACTGATACCTTGCCAGGTAAGTTCTGAGTCCCTGGGGATTTATTCCCATTTGGTTGCACACCATACTCCTGGGGAGTGATGGTCATATTCATAATGCATGCATTGGATTGTTGCATACTGATATGATTCTGTATATTTGTCCTTGGCTGTGCTGTGATCTGTGAATGGCATTGAGTGGAACTCTGCCATATATGGAGGGCATTGAGTGGATCTCTGCCCAGGGCATTGAGTGTAACTCTGCCGTATGTTGAGGGCATTGAGTGTAACTCTGCCATATGTTAAGGGCATTGAGTGTAACTCTGCTATATGTTGAAAGCATTGAGTAGAACTCTGCTAAACTCGTGGGCATTGAGTGGAACTCTGCCATGGATGTGAAATTGACTTGATATGTATGCTTATCTGATGTTGTGTTGTGAAGTGTGGGCCAGGGTGGGAATCATTTCCCAAGGACCCTGAGCTTACTGAGATGTGTATCTCACCCCGTGTGGGGATTTGTGATTTCAGGTGACTCTTCAGACAGAAGAGAGCAGTCTCAGGGCAGAAGGCCCGAGTAGAGACATTTCTGCTTGACTGAGAAGTAGAAGGAGCTTGAAGGCTCATTTTTGTATTTTGATTAGGTTTTGTACCCTGTTATGAGTTGTATAGTTCTGTATACCCTCAATGAGGGCAACTATTCTTTTGTATCACCATGATGTGGTGAAATCTATGATGTATATGGATGTACAGAACTATAATGATATGTAAAAGATGACTTTCCTCTTGATTATCTTATATACATTTCTTTATCTGTCTACGCTCATTTATGAGAACCTGGATCAGTAGGGCTTATTTTATGTGCTTTATTTGTATGTTGTCTAATATTATGATTTCCATACATAATGAATCAAGAAAACGATTCTTTGCTTCCGCTGAATAATATTGATGTTGATGAAACGCTAATCTGATATTGTTAATGATAACGCACCGGAGGCCTACGGGGGTGTTACATTCAATGGTATCAGAGCGGTTTCTTGATAAGAACATTATGTATGGAACTGTTTGGTGCTTGTCTGTGGTTGTTTGACATGAGCATTGCATGAGGGTACATTAACTGTGGGCCTGATCAACTCACTGTGTGATGTACATGTGTAGTGCTATGGTGAGACCTAGAAGCACCAGTGGGGCTACCAGTGCCCAATCTGATCCAGTTTCGGCCGCACTAGCCGCCATTCGGCAAGAGCTAGCTGCAAATAGACAGACTCAGGAGGAAATGCAGCGAGAGATGGCTGCAACCAGAGAAGTTAATGAGGCCTTGATGAAGGCTAACCAGGACCTATTAGAGGAGGTGAAGAACCTCAGGAGGGATGACAGAGTGTCCTCCACACCTCCTACTCATGATGGCGAGGTTAGTCGCCAGCCGGCTGGTGGGAGTCACCAGCGAGGGGACCAGATGTCTCAGATAAAGGCTGACAGTGATGTGGCAGCCAGAGGGAAGATGCTGATTACCTTCAGGAAGCATGACCCTCCAGTGTTTTCAGGGGGCTATGATCCAGTAGCTGCAGCAAGGTGGCTGCAGGCCTTAGAGAAGATATTTGAGGTGATGGAGTGCCCCGATTACTAGAGGTTGCTGTATGCAACCTATATGCTTCAGGGCGACGCCCATGAGTGGTGGAAGACCACTGTACAACTTCTGAGAGGGCGGGGAGATGTGATTACCTGGCAGCTGTTCGAGGCCTGCTTCCTGGACAGGTATTTTCCTAGAGATGCCCGGGAGCAGAAGCAGGCGGAGTTTGATGGACTCGTCCAGGGGACCTTGACGGTGGACGAGTATCTGGCCCAGTTTAACGAGCTAGCCCAGTATGCTCACTTCAGGAGACCTTTACCTGAGGCTGAGATTCTAGCAGCTAAGTTCCTGAGGGGACTTAGGGATGACATCCAGGTGCTAGTGGCTGGTCTTGGGTCACGAGATATGGATACCCTGGTGAGACAGAGTCGCCAGGTGGAGGGTATCCTGCAGAGACATAGAGGCAGACAGCTTGCTCCCTCAGACAGACAGGAGGGGAGAAGGCCTAGAGTTTCTGGCCCGCCCGGGAAGGGTAAGGGCAAGATGTTGAGAGTCTCTGCACCCTCTGACAGATTCAAGAGGGGTCCAGCTCGGAGAAGACTTATCCCGAAGTGTTCGGCCTGTGGAAAGGAGCATACAGGAGCATGTTCGACAGGCCAGATTATCTGCTACAGATGTGGCCAGCCGGGTCACATATCCAAAGAATGCCCTCAGACAGAGAGTCGGGCACAGGCTGCTCCAGCAGAGATGATAGCACCCACAGCAGGCCAGGTGTACACAGTAGATGCCAGGGAAGCAGCCAGAGCTCCAGACCTGATCAGAGGTACAGTTCTGATCGATGACTGTGATGTTAGAGTTTTGTTTGATTCTGGAGCTACACACTCCTTCATACAGGATGTGGTTGTTGATAGGCTTAGATTGCCTAAGTTTAATTTTGCCCCTCCAATGGAAGTTACCACTGCATCTAGAGAAAGATGTCAGGTGAGCACGTGTTGCAAGGACGTGCAGTTTGTGTATGAGGGCAGAGCTTGTGTGATAGATCTATTCTGTCTAGCGATGCCTACCCTTGAGATGATTCTGGGTATGGATTGGATGGCCAAATATGGCGTGATACTAGATTGTTGTCAGAAGAGAGTAGTTGTTCCTTCTGACGAGACAGGTTCGAGTTCCACCTCATTCTTATCTGTCTTGCAAGCTCGCAAGGCGATCATAGAAGGAGCTCAAGGCTATATCTTCTTGGGTGTGACAGAAGATAAGCCAGGTGTTAACTTGTCTCAGATCCCTGTGGTGAGCGAGTTTGTGGATGTGTTTCCAGAAGAGATAACTCAGCTACCACCTGAGAAGGAAATAGAGTTCTCCATTGATTTAGTTCCTGGTGTGGGACCGATTTCCATGGCACCTTATCGCATGGCTCCTCTGGAGTTGAGGGAGCTGAAGGTGCAGTTGGAGGACCTGCTGTCCAAGCAGTTTATCAGACCGAGTGTCTCGCCTTGGGGAGCACCGGTGATCTTTGTGAAGAAAAAGGACGGCAGTATGAGATTGTGTGTGGATTTACAGGCAGTTGAATAAGGTTACTGTGAAGAACAAGTACCCTCTGCCTCGTATAGATGATCTGTTAGATCAGTTGAGGGGAGCCAGAGTATTCTCCAAGATAGACCTGAGATCTGGATATCATCAGATTCGGATCAAGCCAGCAGACATACCTAAGACAGCCTTCCGGTCTAGGTATGATCACTTTGAATATCAGGTCATTCCGTTTGGTCTGACGAATGCCCCAGCAGTGTTCATGGATTATATGAACAGGGTATTCAGACCTTTCTTGGATCAGTTTGTGGTGGTTTTCATCGATGACATTCTGATCTACTCCAGGACGGAGACAGAGCATGCCGAGCATCTCAGGACAGTCCTTCAGATCTTGAGGGATAAGCAATTGTATGCTAAGGTGGCCAAGTGTGAATTCTGGTTATCAGCGGTAAAGTTCCTTGGCCATGTGATCTCAGCAGCTGGTGTATCAGTGGATCCCAGCAAGATAGAGGCAGTGATGTCTTGGGAGAGGCCCAAGGATGTGTTTGAGATCCGTAGTTTCCTGGGATTGGCTGGCTATTACAGGAGGTTTATTCAGGGGTTTTCTCAGTTGGTGATACCTCTGACTCGACTCACACGGAAGGGGGTTCCTTTTGTTTGGACCCATGAGTGCGAGCAGTGTTTTCAGGAGCTGAAAGAGCGGTTGACCACAGCTCCCGTGTTGACTCTTCCTGATCCTGAGGGAACTTTTGAGGTATTCTGTGATGCGTCCAAGCGGGGGCTTGGATGTGTGTTGATGCAGGATCAGAAGGTGGTTGCCTATGCTTCCAGGCAGCTGAAACCTCATGAAGAGTCTTATCCTACTCATGACCTGGAGTTGGCAGCTGTGGTGTTTGCCCTGAAGATATGGAGGCACTATTTGTATGGTGCCAAATTAATTGTGTTCAGTGACCACAAGAGTCTCAAATACCTCTTTGATCAAAAAGAGTTAAACATGAGACAGAGGCGTTGGATGGAGTTCTTGAAGGACTATGATTTTGAGCTGAGATACCATCCAGCCAAGGCTAACGTGGTTGTTGATGATTTGAGTAGGAAGCATATGACGGCTACTTGCTTGATGATCTCTGATTACAAGCTGATAGAGCAATTTAGAGATATGCACCTGACGATGACAGAAGGTGCTCATGGTCTGGAGATGAGTAAGACCAAGGTAGATAATGAGCTGATCAGGAGAATCCGAGAAGCTCAACAGCAAGATGAGGTTGTGAGGGCCCTGATTGGCCAACAGGATGTCTCCTGGGAAGATCACGACTTGGTAAGATACCAAGGTCGTATTGTGGTGCCTGAGGGGGAGATGAGAGATGTCGTCCTATCTGAGGCACATAAGAGCCAGTTCAGCATTCATCCAGGAGCCACTAAGATGTATCATGATCTAAAGAAGAATTTCTGGTGGCCAGGGATGAAGAAAGATATAGCTGAACATGTGACAAAGTGTTTGGTGTGTCAGAAGGTAAAGATTGAGCATCAGAGACCATCTGGTTTGCTTAAGCCTTTAGAGATCCCAGAGTGGAAATGGGACAGCATTTCCATGGATTTCGTCGTGGGCTTACCGAGGACTCAGAGTGGATGTGATTCCATCTGGGTGATAGTGGACAGGCTGACCAAGTCTGCTCATTTCTTGCCTGTGAGATCTGACTACACCACAGAGAAGTTGGCCCAGCTTTATGTCAGGGAGATTGTGAGATTACATGGAGTCCCTGACAGTATTATCAATGACAGAGATCCGAAGTTCACCTCGAGATTTTGAGGTGCTCTTCAGGAGGCCTTTGGGACCCAGCTGAGACTCAGCACAGCCTATCATCCTCAGACTGATGGTCAGACTGAGAGGACCATCCAAACTCTAGAGGATATGCTGAGAGCATGTGCCTTGGAGCAAGGGACTAGTTGGGACAGATATCTACCTCTGGTGGAGTTCTCGTACAATAACAGCTTTCATGCCAGTTTGGTCATGGCACCATATGAGGCTTTGTATGGCCGACGGTGCAGAACTCCTGTGTGTTGGACAGAGGTAGGAGAAAGATAGCTCCTTGGACCTGAGATGGTTCAAGAGACTTTTGAGCAGATCAGGATGATCAGAGATAAGCTGCTAAAGGCTTAGAGTCAACAGAGGAGCTATTATGATCAGAAGCACAGACCCTTATAGTTTAAGGAGGGTGATCATGTGTTTTTGAGACTGTCTCCAGTGACAGGTGTAGGACGAGCCTTGGGTGTGAGAATGCTGAGTCCTAGGTTCATTGGTCCATATCAGATCCTTGAGAGGATAGGACCAGTGGCATACAGGCTAGCTTTGCCTCCCCAGTTGTCAGGTTTGCATGATGTATTCCACGTGTCTCAGTTGAGAAAGTATGTAGCTGATCCCTCACACGTGGTAGAGCCTGACACAGTTCAGATTAGAGAGAATCTGACGAGTCCTACACGACCCTTGAAGATTCTAGACAAAATGGAGAAACAGATCCGCAGTAAGACGATTCCCATAGTCAAGGTACAATGGGAAGGTCAGACACCTGAGGAAGCCACTTGGGAGCGAGAGCAGGAGCTGCTACAGTTGTATCCCGAGTTAGCTAACAGGAATGATTCTGAATTTTGCGGACAAAATTCCTAAAAAGGAGGGGTGAATGTGATAACCCTCATCTGGGCGCGGTTGGCGCCAGACCCCGCGCTGGTA
Source organism: Glycine tomentella (assembly GCA_007407185.1). NCBI lineage: Eukaryota > Viridiplantae > Streptophyta > Magnoliopsida > Fabales > Fabaceae > Glycine > Glycine tomentella. The sequence goes on along the minus strand of PYAF01004571.1, from coordinate 16,211 downwards.
GCGCCAGGGGTCCTTTAGCAGAAAACCCTTTTAAGGGTGTGGCGCTGATGACGCCAGACCCACTGGAAGTCCACGCCAAGGGCGTGAATCTGGCACGAGGGGTGCCATATGTTTTACAGCTCACGCGGGTCGCGCCACAGGTGGCGCTGATGGCGCGGTAAGTGGCCTGGAAAACCAAGTTTCACTGGAATTCCACGCGGCTAGCGCCAGGGGTGGCGCGGATGGCGCCACAGGTTCTGGAAGTTGACGCTGGAGGCGTGGGAGTGGCGCTGGTGGCGCCACATAAACCGCCATGTTGACGCGGTCAGCGCCAGAGCTGGCGCGGATCGCGCCAGAGCTCGGGTAGGCTGTATATTAGAGGGCAGTCGCGTTTGGAAGAAGAAAAACTTCTTCTTCTTCATCCCTTTTGCCCCAGCCTCCATTAATGCATTATCTAAGCTTCCTAGTGTAATATCACAAAATTTTAAGTAAGGTATTTTGGGTGATATTTGTGTAAAATAAATGGATTTACGAAAGGACGGTTTGGTCTTTGTTGAGAGGCGGAGTGCAGTTAGTAATTACTGTTACTGTAGCAGTAACTGTAGCAGGTGAAGTTAGTAATTGCTGGGTGCAATTAGTAATTACTGTTACTGTAGCTTCACGGACGATTACTGTAGCAGGTGAAGTTAGTAATTGCTGGGTGCAGTTAGTAATTACTGTAACTGTAGCTTCACGGACTGGGTTACTGTAGCAGGTGAAGTTAGTAATTGCTGGGTGCAGTTAGTAATTACTGTAACTGTAGCTTCACGGACGATTACTGTAGCAGGTGAAGTTAGTAATTGCTGGGT
>PYAF01004570.1:87483-102530 GCA_007407185.1 Glycine tomentella | reverse complement strand
CTTTGTTCCCTACCTCTTTCACTTAACTGGTTATCGAGTTTGATTGTTTCTGATTGCTCAGAGAATAAATCTTTCCTAATTTAGTTAACCCCTAATCCCTTAGTGAATTAACCCTTTAACCTGAATCAAAAACCTAATCCCTTAGTGAATTCTATCAAGTTAAGCATTTAAAAGACTATATTATAAGTTTCTGCAATCATGCATCTCTATCCCTAGGCAATGAACAATTGTTATCTTACTTGGGTCAGAATTTAGAATCCCAACATCCCTATTGCAAATCCTAACCCCCAGCACTTAAGTAGAATGGCCAATTCTAAGTAAGAATAAACAATTAAGAACAGAGTAAAATAAAACAATCATAATAATCTCATTCAATACCAGTCAAGTTACAGAGGAGTTCACATCGGTTCTTGGCCTAACCACAATACAAAGTTTAGCCTAACATAGGCATCAAGAACACAAAAGCTGTCATGGAAAACATGATTCTGCAGTAAACCTTAGTTTTGATTCTATGTATGAGTAATTTCCAATGGTCAAAAGGTGTCCCTTTCTTTAGCCCAAAGGCCTTGCTTTTATAATTGCCTTCAGAATGGTTTAATTCCAATAACAGAGCCCTTTTTCCTCTGCATTTTCAAGCCAAATATTTTAAATAGGGAAACAGAATCCTCACTGCACTGATCGCGTTGATTGCACGAATGAGAAGCTTCCTTCAGACCTTGTGGCGCTACTGGCGTGACATCTGGCGCTGATCGCGCTGACACTTCGGCTTGATGGCCCTGGTAGCGTGGCCTTTCACGCTAATAGCGTGACTTCTTCGAATTTAAAGGTTGAACTTTGCTCATGGCGCGACTCGCGCGAGATCTGGCGCGATCCGCGCGAGACCTTCAACTTGCTTTTCTTCTTTCTTTTGGCTTGAATCTCCTCTTGTTGGCCCTGAAATACAATGGTAATGAAATGAGATTAATATAAATATAATTAATAAACTAGCCTATTCTATTTTATTTTCCTAACTATTTAATTAAATTATAACCTAAAACTAGGATGTGTTTGCAACACATCATCTACCTCACATTGAGTTTGCTTATAATAGAGTAGTTCACAAGACTATTTCCTTATCTCCTTTTCAAATTGTTTATGGCTTTAATCCTTTAACTCCTCTTGATTTATTGCCATTACCCAACACTTCTTCTATGATTAATCATGATGCTTTGTCTAAAGCTTCTTATTGTTGGATTAAAAGGAAGCTGCAAGAAGATTGAAGCAAGGATGGCTTGAAGTTTTAGCTTTTCACATGCCCAATCATTTGATGGCATTTGTAATTGACTAAGTGGTTCAAGTACATAGCCTAGTGATCCTTGCATTGCATAATTCATTCACATGCATTCATATGTAGGATAAAAGCTTAAAATGATTACATTTACAAAGAAAACATATTCTCATGGTTAAGGTTTCTTGAAAAAGGAAAACTTATTGTTTTAATCAATTACTCAATATTGTAATCGATTACATGCTTTCGTTTTTAATCTGAAAAGCCATGAAGAACACATTAATCGATTACATTGTTCTTGTAATTGATTACATAGTGTAAAATGACTATCATACATTGCTGCTTTAATCAATTACCATTAATCGTAATTGATTACAGAGGCTAATTTAGAAAAACATGTTGCACTGCTTTAATCAATTACCATGGATTGTAATCAATTACATAAGCCAAAAAGAAAACAATTCTTTGCTACTTTAATTGATTACATGTCGTAATAATCGATTATTTTGTTCATAAACATTTTCCAGAAAGTTGAGGAACAATTTAATCGATTATTTAGAAGCTTTAATCGATTACATAAGCATAATAATCGATTACATCATCGATTTAATCGATTATTGTTAGTTAAAAGTGTTTTATAAAAAGTTTGGTGAGTCTGTTTTCTATAAATAGACCTTGTAAGAATTGTTTAAAATACATGAGCAAATTACACAAAAATACTAAGATTTCTAAGAGTTCAAGAGACTGATTTTTGAGTGAAAAACACATCTTGTGAAGATCAAGATTTCTGAGTTTTTCTAATGAAGATGTATTGAAGAAAAGAGTTTTTCAAGATAGTGATTGTAAGTATTAGAATTCATTCAACCTAGAACGTGTGGTAATCCATTTCAATTTCATTCATTCATACATGAAGGATCCCAGGTTATGTCTTTCTTGAATCTTTCTTTTTAAGAGTTTAATGATTTGTTTTGTAATTCTTTTGTGATAAATCAATTTGAATCTATCAAGCATTCTGGAGAAGGGTTCTCTAGAGGGTAGAACAGAGTAGTGTTCTCTGGTTCTTGGTTTTAGAAATCTATAGGGTTTAGATTTTGATTCTTTGTCTGGGTTTGACAAGGGAGACCTTTTGTAAATTGCTTGTAAAGAATATTTTGATTTAGTGGAAACTCTGACCTAGTGTTTGTTGGAAGACTGTAGCCTCCAAGTTTGTGAGGTGAACTGATATAAAATTGTTGAGTCTCTTATTCTATTTCTGTATATTTCTCATTGATTGTGTTTGGGTAATCAAGTTATCATCAACAAGATATATTTTCTGGCATTGCTAGCATATCAAAGGTGACCTTGGTTGAAAGAAAAGTTTTGGTTTGAAAAAGATTTTAAGTGATACGATCCAGATTTCAAATTCCGCATAAAGTTTCAAGAAAGTTTTAAATTCTATTTTAAATCAATTCACCCCCCTCTTGGTTTATTTGAAGAGTGTTCATTGTATTTTCACTTATGTTGGGAAAATGCATGAACAAGTAACGACACATCTGGAAAGGAAAATGGAACAATATGCAAAGCAAGCCAATAAGCACAAAAAGCAAGTGATCTTTAATGAAGGAGATTTGGTTCGGCTTCATTTGAGGAAGTATAGATTTCCTCATGAAAGGAAATCCAAGTTCCAAGCTAGAGGAGATGGACCTTTCAAGATTTTAGAGAGGATCAAAAACAATGCTTACAATCTTAAGTTGCCTAGTGAGTATGGTGTGAGTAATACTTTCAATTAATGTTTGTAATCTTTCTTTGTATGATGTGGGTACAAGTGAGGAAGCAAACTTGAGGTCAAGTTCTTTACAAGAAGGAGGGGCTGATGGAGGTCCATTGCAAGCTAAAGGTCTAGAAGGAGAGTTTGAAACACTTCCTTTGGTGAGCTTTAAAGGACCCGTAACAAGAGCTAGAAACCAAGCCCTTCAAGACCACATCAAGGCTAACTTGGAAAAGCATGAAGATGCACACTAACTCAAGGATAACAAGGGCTGGATTTTCATGTCTCAAGTTCAATATAGTTCAATAAATTCCAGCACTTGTTAGTAACAAAAATAGTTGTAATAAAAGGCTTTTTAGTGCATTTGTGTAAAGTTTTGTAAGTGCATTTGTGTGTGAATTGTGGGTTGCACTTAGAGTATTAAAATTGCACCTTAAGCCTTAAAATTCTGCACCTTTACATGAATTGGTTTAGCCAAGGTCACCTTAGGGAAGCTTGCATTTAGGCTCCATTAATTGTATTTCAAAACTTCATTTTAATTTGCATTTCCCTTACATTTGCTTGTAATTTCGTGGCCTATATAAGCTGGTTCAAAAACTGTTGTAACTAACTTTGGTTCATTAATACAAATCTGAAAATTTGTGTGAGAGTTTCTTTCTTGTTCTTGTGTAAGAACCTCTTGTTTCTTATCAATGGCTTCAAGCTATTATGGTAATTCTTCCTATGCTTTATTGGAGAGATTCTCCATGGTGCCACTCCATCTTCATCCCATACCTTTTCCATCTTCCATTGCTGCACATTTGAAGCTTCCAACCAGCCATAGTTACATGTGAAATTGGACAGCTTTGTGTTCTTGGAGAATTCTTGAAGTTTGGATTTCATTGCAAGGTAGATTTGGGAAATTTAATGGCTAATGGGTTCAGCCATGCATCAATTATGGTTATGAATGATTGATTTATATTATATATATTTATCTATTATATAATTTACAATCCAAATGGTAAAGTTACACGTGGTCGTTACTGTAGAGAATTTAAATTTCAAGCAATTTTTCAAACAATTTAATCGATTACCATTCACTGTAATCGATTATTCCAGTGAATTGAATTTTTGAAAAAGAGTTTTTATGCTATGTAATTGATTAATTCGACGACTTAATCAATTATTCAAGAGAAAATCATTTTTTGGAAATATTTTATATGAAGAATAATCAATTATCCGGGTTATGTAACGATTACATAAGTACAAAATTCATTCGAGCCTTAATCGATTATTCCAGTGGCAATTTCAGATTCAACAGTATTTATGCAACATATTTTGAATTTTGAAGGCACATGTGATGATTGAACAAGTATGAAGCTATTTCCAATAAATAAACACAAGGCAAACATGCTAGCAAATGTTAGATTCATCAAGGATACCTAACATATTTCTACGAGTATAGAATCTATCTCTAACCAAAGGTTTAGTGAAAATATCAGCTAATTGATGATGAGTATCAATGAATTCAATTTTGATGTTACCTGTTTGGATATGATCTCTAAGGAAGTGATGTCTTATCTCAATGTGTTTGATCCTTGAGTGCATTATTGGATTCTTGGAAATGTTGATGGCACTTGTGTTGTCACATAGCAGAGGAATTTCTTTTAATTCTACACCAAAATCTTGCAATTGTTGTTTTAACCAAAGATTTTGAGCACAACAACTTCCAGCAGAGATATATTCAACTTCAGTTGTTAATAAAGCAACACAAGATTGCTTCTTGCAATGCCAAGATATTAGTGAGCTGCCTAGTAGGTGACAAGTTCCACTGGTGCTTTTTCTATCCAATTTGCACCCTGCAAAGTCAGAATCAAAATATCCTAAATTAAATGATTCACCTTTAGGATACCAAAGACCAACTTTTGGTGTTGATTTGAGATATTTGAGGATCTTTTTAACTGCAATGAGGTGTGATTCTTTGGGATTTTCTTGATATCTTGCACACAAGCACACACTCAACATAATATCTAGTCTACTAGCTGTCAAATACAGCAAGGATCCAATCATTCCTCTAAATCTTGACTCATCAACTTTCTTTCATTTTTCATCTGAATCAAGATAAGTTGAAGTTGCAATTAGGGTTGCAGCATCTTTGCTTTTATCCATTTCAAACTTCTTGATCACTTCAAGGCAATACTTGGTCTGATTTAGAAATGTCCCATTCTTCATTTGCTTCTCTTGAAGTCCAAGAAAGAATGTTAGCTCCCCTATCATTGACATCTCAAACTCATTCTGCATAGAGATAGAAAATTCTTTGCACAACAATTGATTAGTTGAACCAAAAATTATATCATCAACATACACTTGAACTAATAAAATTATCGTTCCTTTGCCTTTTGATGAACAAGGTTTTATCAACATGTCCTCTTGTGAAAGATTGTTCAAGCAGAAATTTACTTAATCTCTCATACGAAGACCTTGGAGCTTGTTTTAAACCATAAAGAGCTTTCTTAAGTTTGAAAACATGGTTTGGATATTTAAAATCTACAAAACCAGGAGGTTGCTCCACATAGATTTCCTCCTCAATATATCCATTTAAGAAAGCACTTTTAACATCCATTTGAAAAATTTTAAAATCCATTAAACATGCATATGCAAGTAATAACCAATGGCTTCCAATCTTGCAATTGGTGCATAGGTTTCCTCATAGTCAATGCCTTCTTCTTGATTGTAACCTTTTGGAACCAATCTAGCTTTGTTTCTGACTATGATTCCACTCTCATCAAGTTTGTTTCTAAAATACCATTTAGTGCCAATATGTTTGAGAGAAGAAGGTCTAGGAACATGTTCTCAAACTTCATATCTCTTAAACTGATTCAATTCATCATGCATGACATGCATCCAATGTTCATCAATTAAGGCTTGATCAATGTTATTAGGTTCTATTTGTGAAACAAAAGTCATATTAGAACAGAGATTTTTTAATGATGATCCAGTAGATACTCCCTTTGAAACTTCACCAATGATATTGTCAAGGGAGAGATCTCTTGTAGTTCTCCAATCTTTTGGCTCTTTCACTGGTGTTGATTGTTTAGCTTCAGCAATTGGTTCTTCTTTTTCTTTATCCATTGAACCATTAAGCTAAATGAACTCCTCCAAAGGACCTGCATCAATATCACACTTCTTTTCCTCCTTGGAGGGACTAGACTCATCACAAATAACATGTACTGATTCTTCCATGCACAAGGTTCTTTTATTGAAAACTCTATATGCTTTGCTATGTAATGAATATCCAAGGAAGATGGCTTCATCAGCTTTAGCATCAAATTTTCCAAGTGATTCTTTACCATTATTTAAAACAAAACACTTGTAGCCAAATACTCTTAAATGAGAAATATTTGGTTTTCCACCTTTGTATAGTTCATAAGGGGTTTTCTTTAAAATAGGCCTTATTAGCAATCTATTCAAAGTGTAGCAAACTGTAGTTACAACATCAGCCCAAAAATGTTTAGGCAAATTTGTCTCATTAAGAAGAGTTCTTGCACCTTCTTCAAGGGATCTATTTTTCCTCTCCACAACACCATTTTGTTGAAGTGTTCTTGGAGCTGAAAATTTGTGGTTAATTCCATTTTCTTCACAAAATTTTTCAAAATGTTCATTTTGGAATTCTCCACCATGATCACTTCTTATTGAGATAATTTTGCTTCCTTTTTCATTTTGAGCAAGTTTGGCCAGTTTTCTAAAAGCATTAAAGGCATCACTCTTAGCTGGTGATCCGGGCTGTTTCCCTCTCAACGATGAAGCTTATCCCCCATCGTCTCACTGGCCGACCTTGACCCTTGTTATTTTGAGGTCATATCTAGTATTCAGAGTTTGCCTCGATTTGGTACCGCTCTCGCGGCCCGCACCGAGATTTCGAAAACAAAGTCCATGTGAACCTAGAGTAATCATCAACAATGACAAGTCCATAATGATTACCTCCTAAACTCATAGTTCTAGAAGGACCAAACAAATCTATGTGAAGTAATTCAATAGGTTTTGAGGTAGAAACAACATTTTTACTTTGAAAAGAATTTTTAGTTTGTTTCCCCTTTTGACAAGCATCACATAATTTGTCCTTCTCAAACTTGAGTTTGGGTAAGCCAATGACTAAATCCTTTTTAATCATCTTGTTCATATGATGCATGTTAATGTGACTGCCCTTCTATGTCATAGCCAAGATTCATAAATTTTACCCATTAGGCAAGAAGTGTTGTGAAAGAATGCATGATCTATGGAGAGTAAATAGATATTACATTTTTCTTACCTATATGAATCACCTCACCAATTTGTCCATCACATATCATGTAGCAATTGTCATTGAATGACACTTTGAACCCTTTATCACAAAGTTGGCTTATACTTAAGAGATTGTGCTTTAAACCTTTCACATAAATAACATTTCTGATCATGGTTTTGAAGTTGTCTCCTATGTTTCCTTCTCCAATTATCTTCCCTTTGTTGTTGTCTCCATATGTGACAAATCCATCATCTTTAAGAGTCAAATTTGTGAGCATTGACATGTCACAAGTCATACGTCTAGAGCATCCACTATCAAGATACCATAATGAAGATCTTGCTCTTAGACATACCTGTAAAATTCAAATCAATTTATAGAGGAAGCTACCCAATTGAGATTGGGTCCATAGGGGTTAGCTACTTTCTTCTTCTTTTGCACCCAAATACATTCTCCATTAGGCACATAGAATCTCCTAGCATAGCATTTATAAGATGCATGTCCTTTCATCATACAATAGTTGCATATTGCAGATTTTGATGAATTCCTTAAATAAACATTTTGGTTGATCTTTGAATTATTGAAATTCTTTTGATTTTTCTATTTTGGTGGTACAAATATGGTTTTGCCAAAAGACTTTGAGCCTTCTTTGTAACCCAAACCAGAAGTATCTCCAGCATATTTATGCACACTCAACATTTCAGCTAAGTTGCATTTACCTTTGTAAAGCTTTCTCAAAAGATCAATTAAATCACTATTCTTAGATAAGAGTAACATGTATTTTTCTCCTTGACTTCTTTTGTAATCATCGAAATCCCTTTGCAACATATTGTATTTTTCAACATTAGATGAAGAAGAAGCACATACACAACCATTCATTTTGTAACTTGAAACAAGTTTTTCATTTTCTTCTTTCAAGTTACAAATTTCAGTTTGCAATTCTATAATTTTTGCAACATGTCATCTAAGATTTCCTTTTAGCTTATTATTGGATTTTGCAAGCTTTTGAGCCTCTTCATGCATTTCTTGAAAAGCATCAATAACTTGATCAAGTTCAGAACTTACCTCAGTTCCAGCAATTGAGAGATCACAATCTTCATTAATTGTGGAAATGAGACACACATTTGCTTCTTCATTTTCAGTTGATAATTCAGAAGTTGTTCACTCATTATCTTCCCAAGCTATATTGGCTCTCTTAGGCTTTCCTTCTTTTTTTATCTTGTTTTCACCTTGTTGCTTTTTCAAAAAGATAGAGCATTCAGATTTAATGTGGTCAGGCTTTCCACATTCAAAGCAAGTGAAGTTGTTGTCACTCCTTTTGTTGTTGTTGTTGTTGTTCTTTGTGAACTTTCTTTTCTTGTTTCTTCTCAAGAACTTGGTGAACTTTTTGACAATTAAATTCATGTTGTCCTCTTCATCTTCTTCACTTGAGTCTTCCACTTTTTCAACCTTTGAGGATGCATCTTTCAAGGCTATGCTTTTGTGTTTCTTTTCTGCATCTTCTGCATTGGTTAGTTGTGACATTTCAAGTTCATACTCAAGAAGCTTACCAAATAGTGCAGCCATGGACAATTTGGATAGATCTTTTGATTCTTTGATTGTTGTCACCTTTGATTGCCATGGTCTTGTAAGACACTTCAAGATTTTGATGTTGAGTTCTTGAGCATCAAAGATCTTTCCAAGACCAAGAAGATGATTAACTATATGAGTGAATCTTGTTTGAAGTTCAGATATGCTTTCGGTGGTGTTCATCTTGAACATTTCATTCTCATGGATTAAGGCATATTTTCTTGATCTTCTTACTTCATCTGTATCTTCATGAGTTATCTCCACCATTTCCCACATCTCCTTTGCACTTATGCACCTAACAGTTCTAAAGAATTCATCAGAGGAAAGTGCAGAAGTAATCATATTCTTAGCTTTAAAATCATATTGGTAAACTCTCCTTTCAGCATCTGTCATTTCATCCCATTCTTTGGGAATCATATCATTACCAACAGTTTTTATAGGAATAACAGGGCCTTTTTCTATAGCATTCCAAGCACTTGGGTCATTTGATTGAATAAAGATTTTCATTCTATTTTTCCAAAAACTGAAGTGCTCTCCTTCAAACATTGGAGGACGGTTGAGGGAGGCACTTTCCTTGAAGGTAGTTTGTGTGGTATTCATTTTCTTTTAAAGAAAGATAGTGATCTTGAATAACACTCAAGAACCTGCTCTGATACCAATTGAAAACAATAAAAATACCCACAATAACCAAGAGGGGGTGAATTGGTTTGATCGTGGTATTTAAAAAAAAAATTTATAAAATCAAAGTTAAAGGATCTTCATCACTTTTAAACCAAGAATACTTTTAATCAATCAAATCACTCAGCCCAAGAAACAAATAGCTCAAAACAGAACTTGTTGAGTAATGATAATGATGCCAAGAACAAAATGCGTAAGATAACTGATAAAGATGAAGGAATAGAAAAAGCAACATAAGAATTTATACTAGTTCACTTCTCAAAAGAAGCTACATCCAGTTTCTTCTAATCAACACTAGATTAGAGTTCCACTATTATAAATTCATGTTCTTACAAGCTTTACAACAAACTCTCTTTATCAACACTAGATAAAGAATAGAAATCTAAAACCCTATTAGACTTCTAGTGAGCAAGAACCAGAGAACACTACTTTGTTCTTCCCTAGAGAACACTAATCTAGAACAAGCTTCAAAGAACCCTTTTGCAATAGCAACAAATAACAAACAATACAAAACGAATTTACAACCAAAGATTATGCAGAGAAACAACTTGATGATCCAATGAATATGAATGCATATGAGTTACCAATCAGAGTCGAATGCAGAAAAAGAATTTTAGAACATGTTCACCATCATTCCTTTGAAATCTCTTGCCCAAGAAATCATTCAATACCCATGAAGATTAAAGAGTGGGACAAGTGAAACGACTGATTCTAATTCGCTTTTATTTTATTTAAAATTAATGCGTCCACTTTTTATTTTTCATTTGTGACTAAAAAATTTTTCGAAAATATTAATAATAATAATAAAAACCCCAAATTAAATTTGTTGAGTTTAAAAATGCTGTTTAAGAAATATAGAAAGTTACGCGTAACTCGAAATATAGAAATTTATGCGCAACTCTTAACGTAATTCATGATGTCCATCCACACATATACATACCACATGTAACACCCCAAAATTTTTGGAATCACAGCCAATTACTGGGGTAAAATGTTAATTGTAGACAGTACAAAAGATTTGGGAGAAAAGACCAAAATACCCCTAGGTATGCTACCAAGATATATTAAGGAGGAAATTTTATAAATACTCTTGGATGGTTGGAAAATGATCAGAATACCCTTAGGGGGATGCATATAAAGTTTCCCTGAACATTTTTAGAAAATGACGATTTTGCCCTTAGGGTCAGAGGCAAAATTACCAAAATGCCCTTAGGTCAAAAACTGACCAAGATGGCCTCAGAAATTAATGGGAACCTGAGCATAGTATAAAACACTTTTAGCTAACAAATTATTAGCAAGGGTGGGAACAGGGAACCCCAAGATAGAATTTCTATGAATTTTGAAAGTTAGGTTAAAAAGAGCTTAATCTAGACTACTATAGGTATTAGAAAATTATCAGACAAGTATGAACTTGATCTAGAGAATTTCCTCTTAATTATGAAAGGGACAAGTGTTTTAAAGGAGTTAGTTTGATAATTTTCATAATTAAAAGCAAATTGGACCAATAGGAAAATAGGAATAAATGTACATGTCATAAAAGGAAAATTGTAAATTTGGCCTTAAGGATGAGTGTTGGCCGTGCAAACTAAAAAAAACTAAGGAGGAAATGCTTTAGGAAAGTCTTAGAAAAGTCAAGCATGACCACTTGAAGGGTTGAAAAGTCAAGCTTAAATCTAAATTGGTTCATAAAAAGAAGTAATAAATGCTTAAAAGCTTGTACGATACAAAAGTGTATTTTCTCTTGACTCCTTGAAGCACGTAGCCCTTTCTAAGCATTATTTCAAAGATCCCAATGGTCAAAAGCTATATATGTAAGTTAAGAATATGCATTTAAAATTTTAAGAGGATCCAACGGTGAATGAATTTAGGACGAGTATTTTACTAATACGAGTTTTGGAGAAAATTAAAATATAAAACAAAAAGCAATATTTTGATGCAAAGCAAGCATGGTACGGTGGAGAGAAAGAAAAAATAAATCACAACAGCCCTTGGATGATTGAAATCCACGTGAAATGAAGTAAATGATTAGGGGGACCAAAGGAATAAGCCATAAATGCAAGGGATAAGGAAGGAATTTTTCATTAATGCTAGAAGGAAAAAAAATCAACTTGCACGCATCTCCAAAGCTACATGACCGTAAGAAGGAATGGGTGGACCAAAGGGATCAACCAATAGGAACAAAGCAAATATCTAGGCCTTGTCTATATAAGGAAGCAAAGGAATGAATTTTTGGGGGTCAGCCATAAAGAAACCGTAAACACTATACCTCCCTTGTCTTTTGTTTTTGCTTTCTTGAATCCAATTACAAGGAACCAACCGTGTAGCCATAAGTCTCCACTATTTGTTTTAGTTTTTAGCTTTATAGAACTCAAAACACAAGCCTTAACCGTTTACCTCTTGCCTAGAGCCATCATTTTCACCAAAGGAAAACATTCCAAAAGGCCAAGGAAGTCCACGTGAAGAAGGACCAAGGGAGGGAACTTGCTTGAGTTTGGCTAACATTTGAGGTATGGGGGAGTTTTGTTAAATAAAATTTAAGTATTAGCTTACCTTTAAGTAATCTCTAATTTCAACTAATTAACTACTTGAATGAAGATAGAATTAAGTAAAAGTATAAGAGGAAGAAAAGATTAAGAGAATCAAGTTTAATTAGGTAAGTTATTTGAAAGAATGAAGCAACCATAATTAAGCTAAGCACTTAACTTCTTATTGTTTAAAATTATATTGTTTTGGATAGTTGATTATGATGGTTTCATTTCTAATATTGTAGGATTAAAGTTAAGTTTAATAAAACTTCAAGACTAGTATGATAAACTATTTAATGTTGTATTTGGATGGAGGAAGAAACCCTAATTAAATGAAATACTTATCGCTTATTCTGATATTGTTTTAAATGATTAATTAGGATGATTTAATCTTTAACATTAAGTGGTGGATTAGAATAGTTTAATCTTTAATATAGTAGAATTAGAGTTAAGAGAACTTTAAGTTAGTATGCCTTAGTAAAAGTCATAAAGGAACTAAAATTAGTTATGGATATAATCGTGGTTGTTGTAAAATTTATAGATGCTGTTTATTTATTTTTGATGATGTTTGAATTGTTATTTGTAATTCTGTAATTAAAATTATATAGTTGCTGTAAAGTAAAGCTGGTTAAATGAATCTGTATGATGTTGTGAATAAATCTGTATGTTGTTAATTAATGAATCTGTATGTTGTGAATAAATCTGTATGTTGTTGATTAATGAATCTGTATGTTGTTAATTAATAAATCTGTATATTGTTAAATAAATCTGTATGCTGTTGATTAAAGAATCTGTATGTTGTTGCTAAACGAATCTGTACGCTGTTGATAAATGGATATGTATGCTGTTAAAGAAAGTGGTGAGCTACGTAACAAAATTAAATGAGGCTGTATGGATGTTGTTGCTGTAATCAAATTATTAGACAACATGTGGGAATTTGTTATGGAACATTCATTTAATAGTGTTCTTTTATGTGACTTGGAAAATAATTTATAAGCATGAAACAAATACAAAACCTATATGTGATGTTGAACAATTCAAGATGATGAGATGTGATTTAAGAGGTGAACTATGTGATGATATTGATTTGAGAATTCTGTGATGATGCTTGAGTTGAGAATTTGAGATGAAGGTGATGAGAAAAATAATTAAAAGATGAAAAAATAAATCATTTGTGCATCTTCATGTGCATCTACCCGGTGGGGTAGAATTTGAGACGATGAGACAATCCTCGTAAAGAGGTGTGTGTCAGATAACTAAATTGAGTTCTATACGTGTTTTAAACTTGGGGATAGTTGAGACAGTGGGGACCACACCTCCATGATGATCACATGGATGGGAGTGATACTCCTACGCGACACTGGGCTACCCTGACGGGATGGATAGGTTCGTTCCACTAAGGTGAGGGTGGGGTTATCTGACAGTGGCCACAATTATTGAGATATTGCTGAGATCTCAGTCATGCATCATATAATAAGATGAGCATGCATTTCATGACAATTCTGTGTGTGAAAATGACTTATTTATATTTTATAATTGTTTACGTATATTTATTTGATCTGTCGATATTTAAATTTGATTTATCATTTGGTCTGTTGATATTTAAATTTTGTTTATCAAGACTAACCCTGTGTTGTGTCTGGTGGTTGACACCTGTGATGACCCCAAATTATTTGGGCGAGCAGAAAAGCAGTGAAATGGATGCCGTACGAGAAGATAGGATGAAGAATGTGTACTGTTGTCTGTTTTGACGATATGTGCTTGTGATGTACTATGGACTGTTTATATATGAGACTTTGGATATGTAATGGACTGTATGGTATGTGTGAACTTCATGGACTATATGATTTAAATAACGCGTAAAACTCTTATAATTTCTAAACTCGTTCTTAAATCAACGGAATTTTCATTTGAACCTTCATTTCTAAATTCGTTTTGAAAATCAACCAAGGTTCATTTGAACTTTTATTCTTTCTATTTTTCGAAAATTTTTAGCAAATAAAAAATAAATACGTAATAAAAAGCGAAGTAGAAGCGGTTGTTACACCACATAGTCCATTATTACAAATCCATAGTCCCATATATAAACAGTCCATAATACAGATCAACGTATAAATCATCAAAAGCAGGGAATCATCACAACAGCTTCATCACATCTTCTAGTACGACATCCATGTCACTGTTCCTCTGCTCGCCCAAATCATTTGGGGTCATCACAGGTGTCAACCACAAGACACAAAATAGGGTAAGTCATAGATAAACAAAATTTAAATATAAACAGACATTATAATTAAATATACGTAAATGGTCATATAATAATACAGAGAATTAATTAAAACGTTTTACTCAAATTTAATTATCATCAATTACTCAACACATGGATATCATCACATCTTTATTATGCAATGTAAGAAAATGCATGCTCATCTTATTATATGATGCATGACTGAGATCTCAGCTTCATAACGTCTCAGAATTTGTGGCCACAGTCAGATAACCCCACCCTCACCTTAGTGGAACGAACTTATCCATCCCGTCAGGGTAGTCCAGTGGCGCGTAGGATTATCACATCCATCCATGTGATCATCATGGTGGTGTGGTCCTCACTGTCTCAACTACCCTCAAGTTAAAAAACACGTATGGAACTCAGTTTAGTTATCTGACACATCTCCTCATAAGGTAAAAACATCTGCGGATTAACCCCCGCTCGGGTATATGCTCATGAAAATGCATAGATTTTTGCATCTTTTAATTATTCTTTTTCTCATCACTTTTCATCTTAAACTTAACATCATCACAGGGTACACCTCTTCTCATCCTCATGAATCACCACACATCATGTAAACATTGTTCACAACAACATCATTAAATCAAGTTGTGAACCTATATTCATCAATTCTCACATCAAGTGTCACACACCGAATATATACTGTTAACAATACTCATATCAATTAAACCAAAGTATACAGTTTTCATCATACCCCACAACTTTCTTTTCATTAA
>PYAF01004570.1:32441-72381 GCA_007407185.1 Glycine tomentella | reverse complement strand
CCTATTCATCAAAATCCTCAAACCATAAATCAATCGAAGAAACTCGAGTTTCTTACCTCAGAACTGATGAGGAATGCCTCTGGGCTACTCTCCCTAGCCCTGACGCAGCTGAATCACCGCCGTTCCTCGCCCAAACTAGAGTTCTCTTCAGGCTCTCTCGGAGAAGGAGCTTCTCTGGGGTTTCAAAGGATATGGAGGAAGGCTTCAAGCTCTCTCAAGGTTTCTAGGAGGTTAAAAGGGTTTAGGAAGTGATAAGGGTGAATAAACAAGGTCAAGGGAGCTTGGGAAGCTCTCCCATGGCTGCAGGAGACTCAAAGGAAGAAGAAGAAGGTTTTCTTCTCCCAAAAATGCGATTTGGCCTTATATACTGGGTCTGCCAGAGGTCCCGCGCAGATCGCGCCACCTCTGGCGCTACCTGCGCCAGCTCCACCGACCTTACGGCGCTAACCGCGCCACACCCTCGCCATCAGCGCTAACATCCAAAACCTGTGGCGCTACCCGCGCCACACCTGGCGCTGTCCGCGCTGGCTGCAAACTCTGGAGCCTCTCGCGCCACCATGGCGCCCCTGGCGCCAACCTTCAGAGACCATGGCGCTCTCCGCGCCAGCCTGTCGCCCTTGGCGCCACCTTCCAGTGAGTCTGGCGCTGACCTCGCCAACTATGGCGCTGATCGCGCCACACCTCCAACATGGTTTTCTCAGCAGAACTTCTGGCGCCATCCGCGCGACACCCCACACCATCCGCGCCAGAAGTCTGGGTCTTACACTAACTGCAGAGTCATCCTAGTTGGTTTGATTATAACCTCTCTTATCCTCTTAACCATGGATAATGGTATGAGATTGATGCTTGCACCTAAGTCAAGAAGAGATTTTCCTACACACAACTTTCCAATAGTTACAGGAATTGTAAAACTACCTGGATCTCTTGATTTTTCTGGGATGGTCTTTTGGATGATGGCATTGCATCCTGCAATCCAGCTCGATGGTCTCCTCATCGGTGTATCTTCTTTTCTTGGTGAGGAGATCTTTCATGAATTTGGCATATGTTGGCATTTGCTCCAATGCTTCAGGAAAAGGAATATTTATCTGTAGTTGCTTGAAGATGTCAAGAAAACGTTTGTATTGCCTTTCCTTTGCTTTCTTGGATGGAGCGTGTGGATATGGCATACTTTGGACTGGTGGTGGGGTTAAAACAGCTTTGCCTTTGTCATTTTTTTTCTTTTCCACATCACTTGTTACTTTTCTCTCTATTTTTTCATTGGTTTCTTCCTCATTTTTCTTTTTCTTTTTCTATATCATCTACATTTCCTTCATTTTTCTTTTCTTCTTCTTCTTTCCTACCAACCACAATTCCCCTTCTTGTGATAATGGCGTTACATTGCTCCTTAGGGTTGACTTGGGTATTTGCTGAGAAAGATCCACCTCCATGCTCAGCTACTTGTTTTACAAGCTGCCCTACTTGTACTTCTAGATTTTTTATAGAAGCCTCATTATTCTTTTGGTTGCTGATGGACATTTGCATGAACTGAGTAAGAGTATCTTCCAGCTTTGTCAATCTGTCAGACTGATCTTGTTGTGGCATATTTCTATTTGAAGAACCTGGAAAAGAATTAGAAGAACTTACAAAAGAATTGTTAGGAAGACCTGCAAAAGGAGGGTTAGTGGGAATATTATAAGCATTATTATTTTGCCTCCAATTATAAGGTTGATTAGAACCTGGACCACTGTGATAACCTTGGTAATTCCCTTGATAATTTTGTTGAGGTCTATATTGATTTTGCATGTAGTGAGCTTCCTCTTTTTGTGGACCATGTACTGAACAATGGCCATTCTGATGGTCTTCTCCACAAAAATCACATCTTGGGATTTGTTGAACTTGGTGTGCTGTATGAGATTTCTGTGATCCTCCCTGCTGAATTTGTTGAGGAAGTTGGCCTATTTGCTTTGTTAAGGCCTCCAATTGTTGTGTTAAGAGCTTGTTTTGAGCTAAGATGGCATTTTGAGTGTCGATCTCTAGTACGCCTTTCCTCTAAATTGGTGATCTATCATGGTGAGATTGATAGTCACTTGCTACTATGGAGTCAATGATCACTATGGCTTCTTCAGGGCTTTTAGGCATCATGGTTCCTCCAGCTGAAGCATCAAGAATCATCTTGGTCTGGGGCCTCAAACCACTATAAAAGATGTGTAATTGTACGACATCATCAAAGTTGTAGTTCGGGCATCTCCTTAGTAGTGACTTGAATCTTTCCCATGTCTCACATAATGGTTCATCTGCACCTTGAGAGAAAGTGGCAATAGCTGACTTTGCACTTATAAATCTTGATGGAGGGAAGAATCTGGCGATGAATTTCTCCTCCAAATCGTCCCATGTGCTTATACTTTTGTTTGGTTGTGATTGAAGCCAAGTTTTAGCTTTACCTGTCAAAGAAAAAGGAAAAGCTCTGAGGTAAACAGCTTCAGTATCTTCGTCTGATGCTCCCATTGTACTGCATAATTCCATGAAAGTAGACAAATGCGTGTAAGGATCTTCATGGTCTAGCCCAGCAAATGGATGTGAGCCAATGAGACTGAGTAATGCTGGCTTCAGCTCCACAACCTTGTTGTTGAAAGGAGGGATGACTATGCTATTGTAGTGCTTGGGACCTTGTTGATAAGCATAGTCACCAAGAGTCCTTCTTTCTGGTCTATTTTCTTCTCCGCCATGATCAGCCATGTTGTCTCTTACCACTGGTGAAGGAGGGTCAATAGACGAAGTTTCCTCAGAATGCTTGTTGGATTCTTGTTTCTTTTTCTTTCTGATTTTCCTTTCGGTTTTGGAGATTTCTGGATCAAACTGAGGTTTATCTATAGAAGACTTATCTCGCATAAAGTGAAAGGACAAAAACTACAAGATTGTTAAGCACCGAGGTTTAAAATAACAAGAAAATTTCTATACAAAACAAGAAAATAAAGAACAAGAAAAAACTCTACTAAACTGAAATTTAAACAACTAAGTAAACGAATCAAATCCCCGGCAACGGCGCCGGAAACTTGTAAGGAATTTACGGTAAGCTCACTGTTTTATCGTTGCAAGTTACAAAATTTATAAAGTTCGTCTCCACAAGGATTTGAGTTTACTTTGGCTAGTTTAAATCTTTACCAGTTTAGTAGTCTATGTACAGATGATTAAAACGAAGGTTCATTTGTGTAATTTTGTATCGTAAAATAAAGATAAAATTACGGAAATAAATAAACGAGTTCAAGTCAAGGAAGCGTAGGATTGAATTTCGTCTTACTTATCCCTTTGATTAATTCTACCTATGCATTATTTTTCTATTCTTATTGACGCATACGTTTAAGTAACCTTAATTCGATTCCTCGCAATTAAAGTCCTAAGGATATTTTACTAAATATCGATTCCTCGCATATTTAATTAAATACCCAAGCATCAAGATTATATTCATGTGTTTAATACGATCAAAACGTTATGCCTTATTCCTAGCAACGTAACGTGATGAGTGAAATTATTTGGTTCAAACCCTAAGATTACTTTCCAGTCTTACTTAGGATTTAAGTTCATGATACTAGTGATCAAGTAGAATCAAGCATTAAGCATAGAATAAAGTCACCAATAAGAAATAGGATAATGCATAGAAATTAAAAGAGCATAGGGATAAGAAGAGTACGTCCAATCCTAGAGAAGCTTAAGCGAGCATCGGAAGAACTTCCTCAAGAGAATGACTGACGAAGTAGCTTGTCATCGATCCTCTTTTCGGCAGAGTCTCCACTACAAAAACTCACTCTCTCACTTCCCTAACTCTCTACTATAACCTAGAAGTATTCCTAAGCCTAAAACATGAATTAAGGAGCTAAAATGGTGCCTAGGAACATGCCTTGCTTCCAAAATCCGTGGGGTATTTATAGGTTGTGCCTCCTGCTGCTTTGGTCGCCCAAGCGAGTGGTTTCTTCACATTTTGGTCGCCTGGGCGAGCTAACCCTCATCCTCTTGGAACTTGTAGCTCACCTGGGCGAGCAAATTGCACTAGAGTTGGTCGCCTGGGCGAGCTTATCCTTAATGCTAAAGAAACCTTTTGGGCTTTGATTGTTCTGGGCCTGGATTGCTTGTTGCACCTCCCATTCTTGCTATGTAAGTCTTCCTTGCTTGATTTGCTTATTCGGAAGCCTCGGAAATCCACGAAATCTATCAAAATACAAAACATGACTAGATTAATCTTCCAAAACAACTTAAAAACAAGTACTAGATGCTATTTAACTAGGTTTAGAAAAATTTATAAGCTAAGTTAATGAAATCAAAAAATAAGTACCAGTATTTGAACATGAATTTTTACTGAAATATGGCACTTATCACCGATACGTAGGCATTTTTACATTTTCAAAAAAATAATATAGTTTTGCATCTTTTAGGGACTCAAATGTCAACGATTTGTTTTTTCAAGGATCAAATTGGATATTTACCCTTAAAAAAGTGCCCGCAAAGGCACAAATCCTATAAGTCTTTACTCAAGCAATAAAGCAAACCTAATAAACAATGTAGATGAGAATTAAAAAAAAAAAATCTTCTTTCAAGTGGTCGATAAATAGTCTAAGTACTTGGCTTCTTAATTTACAATAATCTATCATGGGCACCGTATGAGAGACAATGCCAAGAATTAATTTAACAAACTTTCTTAACATAATGCATGGATAAAAAAATCAATTTTTAATCTCAACCTCATATTTACTTGGAACTAGGGGTGGAATTAGGTCAGGTCAGGCCAGGTTTGTTTAGGTCTGGCCTTGGCCTGATTTAAAAACATAAAGACTGATCTGACTTATTTACATTTTATAGGTTTTTTTTTAGGCTTGGTCTAGCCTATTTAAAAGTTTGGCTTAACCTACGAGCCTATTAAAAAACCTGTCATAAATATGAATATAGAGATTTGTAAATCTAAAACCAAATTTATTCTAATCTTTCTTACTTTCCCTTTTTTTTCGTTTTATCACATTTCTTTCCTTTTTTTTGTTTTTATATTATTTTCTTTCCCTTTTTTCTTATGTTCCATAATTTTTATTTTTTCTGTTTTAATATTTTCTTTTCTTTTTTTCTTTTTCTATTATCTTCCTTTGTCTTCTTTTTTTAATGTTTTCTTTCTCCTTTTTTTGTTTTAATATTTTTCTTTCCTTTTTTTTTATTCTTTCCATTTCGTCATTTCCCTTTTCTTTTTTGTTTTTCTTTTTTTATATAATTATTTTTTCTTTTATTTTCATTTTTTAATTATTTTTCTATAAAAATATATTTTTTTTCATTTTTTTTTTGTATCCGAATAGAATTAAGGTATGACAAATTAATAATATATATATATATATATATATATTAAATAGTCCAGTCTAACAGGTCTAATAGACTTTTTTTAAAGCTTGAGTCTAGCATTTTTATTTAAACAAACTTTTCAAAAAGTTTTAGTCTGACCTTTATAATAAACAAGTCAGGTTAGATCAGACCTTAAACAAACTAAGCCAAAGGCTCCTGATAGGCGACCTGACCCATTTTCATCCCTACTTGGAACGTGGATACATGAAACTTATCTACGTAGTGATATGATTATGTTTAAGTTATAACATTTAGAAGGTTCTTACTCAAAGAGGAGGAAGAAAGAGAATGCACCTACCATCTTGTTCATTTCTCATTCTCATAAGTAGGCTTCCTGCCTAACTGTACAATTACCATCTCTGCTGTTCTTGAAACTGTTGAATTTGGAATACTAAACTATTTTTGGCACTATTAAGGAAAAAAAATTTCACTATCATTAAACCTTAAAACTCACTTGGTGTCCGAGAGTGGTATGTACATCCCAGTTGGCAACCCATTCATCTGTTAAAGGAGCTATATAGTAATCATATGCCCAAGTATATTTGCATTTCAACTTCCTAGGGCTCAAAAGTTCCAGCTCAAAGTCAAAGGTTGCTTCACCTGAAAGTTGGTAGTAACCATCTGATATGGATTGATTAGTTTCTAATACAACTATTTTTGCCAAGAACTCCCAAACTGTAACTCCCAATAAAAAAGAACAACTGGTTTTAGCCTTTTACCATCGCTTGAATGTTTCAATGCAAATTTGTAAATTGTAATTAGTTAATCAGATAATAATCAATCAAAACCCCTGAAGCCCTGCTGATTTCAATGTCATCATATTGACACAGAAGGCAGCTAAAATGCTAGCCCATTTTTCAAGGATTTAACATAACAGGGAAAAACATGCCTTCAAGAAACTTAAGTTTTAACACGAATGCACCTTATTACAATATCTTGCGTATTACCCTTCCAAAACATGACAGGTTCTAAGGATTGAAATAAAACCGCATTATCTTAATTCTCAGGAGGTAATAAGCTACATTGAAACAAAAAATCTAGTTGACGATACAACAGCAGCAAATAAGTATGACAAATACTAAATCATAAAAAATGTCCACCAAGATGAAGATCGATGTCAATTTTTAAGTGGGTTCATTCTCTCCCTCAGATAGTAGAGTTTGGCCCTTCTCACTCTCTTCTTGTCAAGCACCTTTATCTCCTTTATGTTAGGTGAATACCTATCACAGTTCAAACATAAGGCATTAACCATTATGTAATATGACTACAAGCACAATCAACTGAATTAAAAATTATCCAGCAGAACAAAATTACACCGCCCCACCCCCTCAGCTCTTCCCAACCCAAAATTATGACAGGCTGAAAATGAGGATAAACAGAAGATCATTAAATAGTAGTACAATCCCAACAATGCATCCCAAGCACATAATGAAACACCTTAGATTAAGCTCATAAATCAGTCTGAACTCTGAATGCACATTAAAGCAAAGTAATTGTTATATCTTATAGTTCTACATTAAAAAAGCAGTTCACTTATTCCCTATAGATAACGATAATGCTTGGGGGGATTACAGATTGAACAGTAATTAAAATCTATGTCCAATAAGAAGCCTTCTTCTAAACTCTAAATTAATGTGCATTTGAATAAGTTTTGAAATAATTATGTTTACACTAACGTTTTTTTTTTAGTAGTCACTCTTTCTAGCTACAAATTGCTTTTTTATTCTTTTTTTTTTGTTTTTCCCCGAACTTGTTAATCAAAATTTTTTTAGACATTTTTATTTAACAAGGTGCTTTAAAATAAACAACACAAACAACGAGCTCATATCTAGAATGCCAATTAGTTATCAATACCTGAAGTAATTATTTATATCTTATCTTTATTGTCAGTGACACAATTTAACTACACCCTCCTCAAATGCCAATAAATGAAAAAAAAAAAGGATGTGTTACCAGTTCAAATAGTAAAAACAGATCTACTTAAATATGGAAAGGTAATACTTACAGAGGGAATAGAGATTCAATACCAACCCCAGCCACCTGCCTCCTAATTCTGAATGTAGTATTGAGTCCAGCATTACGTCTTGCAATAACAATGCCTTTTATAATAGAGACACGCCTCTTGTTCTCAGGTACTTCCTGTTATATCAGATTTAGTAAACAAAAGCTCATATTACTATCACAAACAAAAACCAAACAAACAAATATGAATAAAAAATAAATTCCATACCACTTTGAGTTGCACAATATAACCGGGCTTTATGTCAGGTATCTCTCTTTGCCCTCTCACATCATCTACTTCCTCCTTGTCTAAAATCTAAAGGATATAAATACCAATCATTTTTACAAAAGACAAAAAAAAAAAAAAAAGAATGTTCTTATTTAAAACAATCCAGAGCTCCGGCAGTTTCGTGTTACATGCCTGCATAATGTGCCTGGCAGTTTTGTCTAATCTCTTAAATTTAATGCGAGGAGGAACTTCAGGCTCCGGCATCGAACTATCTTGAGAAGAAGAATCAACAGAAGTTGCCTCTGTTGACATAAAACTGCTAGCAAAAGGCAGTACAAGCCCCCCAGCCTGCTGATACAAGCCCAGTCCAGAGCTTCTCAGCACTAATGCCAAACCATTACCGGACTCAAATTGTGAGAATAATTTTGTAATCTGCAAAAGAAATAATGACAAAAGCAAGCACCCATAAGAGCTTATATCGCACAGTCAATTTGAGTCAAAATCTATATACCAAGGTCACACCATCAAAAAAACTAAACTGAAGCATAGAATAAGCATGGCCTTAGATAAACTTTTCCATAAGCACATATAAGAAAAGGAAAAATGAAATAAGTTTCTTTATAAGCTAAATTAGGTATGCATAATTTAAATATTAGCTTTCGGAGAAGCTGATGTGGGAGAACTTCTAGAAACTAGCTTATGCATAGTTTATTTCATTTTCTTCTTCTTATTATTTTATTCTCCTATCATAGCTGTTGGAGAAGTTTATCCATACAGACCAAAAAAATAACCCTTGAAGAGCTCTAAATACTTGTGTATCTTCAATTCCTCTATTAATTCCACTCAATCATGCATAATTAACAAGAAGAAACAAGAAAACAGAGAAGATCAGAGCTGTACTAAACATTATTATGTGTAAGTTAACAAACTTCCAATCACAATAAAGGATTATATGATACCAATTGACATACTATAACATCATAATACATCATATATTCATTATAAAAATATAACGATAGGATTCTGTCATTCAAACACAACAAGGTGAAGATACATTCCCATCCTCTTCACCCTAACCAAGCCTATCTTAATCTGCAATTCCACTAAAATAGGAAAGAAAAAAATAAGCACAGCGATTCTATTGGTTACTTGGTTTAGCAGCAGCACAAGATCAAAATCGAGTGCGAAAAAGTGTAAGGAAATGAACGAAGCGAATGGATGCTTACGGCGACCGGAGCAACGCGAGTGGAAAAGTTTGGGACACAGAATGGCTGCGAAGGGGTTGGAGCTTGAAATTCCGGCGGAGATCGTGGGAGGAATGGTCGGAGCAGAGATGATGAGAGCCTGCGAGAAGCCATAACCGAGGACGCAGAGAGAGAGAGAGAGAGAGAGAGAGAGAGAGAGAGAGAGAGAGCGGGGGGAAGCCCTGTGTTAGGGTTTATGGCTTGCGCACGTGTCTCCAGACTCCACGTGTGCTATGTCGATGTTAGTTAGGTAATGGGTCGGTAAAGAACCGGTTCTGGACCCGAAACCAGTTTTTGGTTATTTGGTGCACAATTTATATTTTATAGTGACTTTTTTTTCTTCTGAAATAAGAATGAAGATAAAAGGCTAACTTATGTATTACTTACAGTAGTATTTTTATCCCGACTTAAAAAAGATTATAATTTTTATCTTTAATTTATGCATTTAAACATCATGAAGAAGTTTTAATTTTTAATTTTTTTTAATGGAACTAATTAATAGTGACCTCAATAATTCAATGTTCAATGAGTCATGATATATATGAATTGAAGAAATTTCCCAAGGACTCAACCTATTACTAATAGAGTAATGCTATCTACACATTTTTGCTGTTTAGGGAAGTGCGTTCTGTTTTGGAGTTATGATGGTTGACTTGTCTAGCATTTTGATACCCCACAAAAATAAACTAGTACAGAAAACTTATAGACACAGGATTACCAAACAAACAATTAAAGAAAAAAGATTAATAAAAAAAACATAGCAGTCCATTTAACTTTCTTAGTTAAGGGTGTTTTCTTGCTTGTATTAGGTATATAATTGGTTGAGAACAAAGTTTGAATTCCTTCGGGGCATGTTAAGATCATTCACATGCTCAGACAGCTGTGGCAAGATCATGATAAGAGTAAACACTAGGAATTAACTTTTAAGAATGCATGAGTTGCATTCGTAATAATACAACATGCATAAATTCCTTAAGTTCTAAGAAAATAGCTGTACTTCAAGGGTATAAATCTGTTAATTACAAGACAGATATGATTGTGATTGTGCCGTTCATAATAACTCCAATTTTCCAAGTTCGAACTTCCAATCACTAGAAACATACATGGCACACAATGTGGAGCTAGGACTTTCAAATTCAAACTTAATAGAAAAGTTTGCAGATATTCATAAATTCAGGTAATTGGTTATTGCCGAAATTGAAAAGAGACAAAGCAGCAATGTGGAGCACACTTTGTAGTTTTTTTTCCTCTTTTTTTTTTTTCCGGTTGACAATGACCATTTTTTTTAATATAAAATGAACAAGTACAAAAATGAACAACCTTGGACTATCATTTTTTGTAAACAAATCTATACGTCTGTCTTACAAAACTCATAACAATTATTAAATCAATAAAGTATATACCACCAACAACAACGACCTACCTTTTTTCTCAGAATAGGATACACGATTTAAACAACAACATAACTTCAATTATAAATCATGTCTATAGACAAACTAGTGATCTATAAATTCCTTTCTATAGCTTTGCATGTATTTTTTCTCCGTTCCCCTTTGTCTCTAATGATTTAGGCTACCCTCTATGTGAACTTCCTTCTTACCAAGACTTTTATAAGTCCTCTTAGTTTTCAATACATGCCCATCTTTTCTATCATTTGAGGCAAATTTCTGCCATCTTTTCTACCATAAGAACTACCACAACTTTTTCTATAGTGTACGTATTCATTATCAAAAAGATAAAAAAAAAAAAAAAAAAACAAAGAAGAAAAAGATTCAGCATATGCTGCAAAGAGAAGTTATCTTGGAACTAAGCTATCATTATGCCTCCAACTTTTTGAACGACCTTAGGTATATTTACTTCCGTCTAAAACTCCAGACACATTCAATTTGGGAACACAACCATCATAACTGAATTTGGTAAGAGAAGTTATCTTGGAACTATGCTATCATTATGCCTCCAACTTTTTGAACGACCTTAGGTATATCTACTTTCGTCTAAAACTCCAAACACATTCAATTTGGGAACACAACCATCATAACTGAATTTGGTAAGAGAAGTTATCTTGGAACTATGCTATCATTATGCCTCCAACTTTTTGAACGACCTTAGGTATATCTACTTCCGTCTAAAACTCCAGACACATTCAATTTGGAAACACAACCATCATAACTAAATTTGGGAATATCGGTGGTAGTTGACAATATTTAGGGTTTTGATAGAATTAAAATTGGTGAAAATTGGGATAAGTTTGAAATCACAATCTTAGGTAACTTATTACAACTATTTTCACATTAACTTTTCTATCTCTAATTCTTATTTACTAAATCAAGCAATTGACTACAATTATCTTTCATTTAATCTAACCTTAATTGCTTAATTTTACAAAATTAATTGTTTGGAAACACAACTTGTCATTTGGATTTGATATTCAGACTTTTAGTTCATTGTTACTACTGCATAGGATATGTTTGCCCTTGTGCAGGTACTATTTTTACGCTTCAAATTTCTTGGTCGAGCACCCAACACTTACCAAAAAAGTCTTCACAAACCCACATTTGCCACCAAATGTTTTTGATAATTTGACTGACATAATAAATTATGTTTTTCACTTGTTTAATGCTTATTAGTTTAATTTCTTGCATCATCTCAAACATTAGAAAAGGTAGTGGAATTTTTTGTCAAAAAAAAATATTCTAAAACAATATCAAAGAAAATCATTTGATTTTTAAATTGTGCAAGATAAAACGTAACGATCGTTTAGCGTGTTAAAACTTGAGTTGACGAGTAAAACAAGAATGAAAATAAATCATACATGCTTAGAGAAGGAATAGATGAAAATAAACAGGTGAACCTCCATGGTCACCAAATATAATAATTAAGTATCATATGCCAGAAGAGTTAATCAAATACTTATGTCTCAAATGAATCAGGGAATAACAAATACAACCCAAAATAATAATGTAAATAGTTATGACGGATAATTACAAAAGGTCTAAGCATATGTTTACCCATCCCCAAAATACATATGAGGACAAAACCTACAAACTCATAGTAGTCATCTATAACCAAGCCCCAAAGTTAGCTATATCCATAAAAAGAATCAATCAAAGTCAAATGGAGAAAGGCATCCTAGTAGGACTCCTCAGACAACCCTAGGAGGAATCCTCCTCCATGATCTCTGGCCTCGTAGCAGGATCCTCCTTGTATGATGTGTCCCCTTCCATATTCTGTCCCCTCGTCCTCCGTCACAAGATCCAACATATCCACCTCGGGTGGTACATAAGTCTTTGACAACACCGAACGGGGAGACATCAAAGAAGGAGAAGTGACATCAATATCCTTGGATGATATAATAACCTAGACTAAGGAAAAAAATTTGGAGCCTGTTTGAAATCTGGCGCCAGGAACGACGCTAGTAGCTCCAGATGTGGGGCCATTAACGCCAGAGTGCACCAGAAGGCCATTTTTCTCTGGAACTTGGCGCCAATAGCGTCAAAGTGGCGCTGTTAGCGTGGGAACGTGGGCAAGGTCACTATAAAATGCCCATTTGCACGTTTTGTGAGCCAAAGCCTTCACTCTCTTCTTCCTTCTTCGTTTTCTGCCATTGCTGAGCTTGGGAAGTTTCGTACCCACTCAACCATTGACCAAAACACTTCGCTTCCAACATGAAAGTTGAAGGGAACTACTCAATGAGCTAGATTCTAACATCAATTTTACCTGAAAACCATCAAACGGAGAGATCGCGTTTTCTAGGGAACTTCACAAAGTTTGAGTTTTGAGGAGGAAGGAGGCGTTTTAAGGACATTTAAGCTTGAAGAAGTTGTCCTCTAGCTTTCCTTGTCATTTTAGAGGTAAGAAACACAAATTCTACCGATTATTTAAGAATTTGTTCTTGAGATGAATAGTGACCCATTTGAGTTAGAGCTGAAATTAGGCTTGGGTCCTTTGGAAAAGTATGCTTAGGAGGTTGTT
Organism: Glycine tomentella; assembly: GCA_007407185.1. Taxonomy (NCBI): domain Eukaryota; kingdom Viridiplantae; phylum Streptophyta; class Magnoliopsida; order Fabales; family Fabaceae; genus Glycine; species Glycine tomentella. The sequence continues at coordinate 59,583 of PYAF01004570.1, read as the reverse complement.
GTGATGAAGGTTTAGCCTTGAAATAGAATTTTTATGGACTTTGGAAATTGGGTTATGAGGAATGAATGTGTAGGATGAATGTTGGTTAAATTGGTGATATTATGATATGTATGAGCCTTGGTACTTTTACAATATGTGCTCAGGAGGCTATATAAACGGTGAAATCGTGTTGAAGTAACCATTTTAACCATATTGATAATCATTGAGATTTGGCATGGATAGAGTATTGAACTCTTTGAATTGACTTATGCAGAGTCTTGGGGAGACTCTAGTGCCTTGGTTAGGTCAAGATAGATCCTGTTGGGGGTTTGTAAGTCACCAATTGTGTGACTAGTCCTTATAACTTGAAAAATAGTGTAATAAGGGGTTATAATGAAAGAGAATAACGTTTCTTTTCATTATGATGGTTGAGAACCGTTGTTGATTACTTGTGTGCCTTTGTATAGGGCGTAACACCGAGGGTATCAGTGGCGGAGACCACAGTTCAGGGATTGAACAGCAGAGCACTGCTTTGTCAGGTAAGTTCTTTGTTATTGGGAGTGTTTCCCATTGCATGAGTTCCACCATACTCTGAGGAAGTGATGGTTGCATACATGATTCATATGCATTGAATTAGATGTTACAGCTTTCCTCATGATAATATGTATGCTTGTTTCTGTGCCTTGTGTATGGTTGCCTTTCGGATAAATCTTCTGGCCAGTTAGATAGATATGGATCTCCCTAGGAGTAGAGCGTAACTTCTAGTCGGTTTGCTCACATAAAGGGTGTATGATCCCTTAAGACTAGAGATAGGTGGTCCCATTGCGGTTGAAGCCTATTCTCGGAGGTGCCATATACGTGCATCCATGTGTAAAGGGGTAGCTCCCGATTTGATGGCACGGGTGTGAGTTCCAGCCTCACACAGGGGACTGAGAGTCCCGATGCTGATGCATCTTTGGCAGGCTTAGTACCGCAGATACACATTAAAGCTAGAGAATGTCTATGTGTTGTTGTGAGGGCCAGAAGGCCTAGTGTTGTGATGCCTTTAATGTTATGTTATCATGGAAGTGAGCCAGGGGGAGGAGAAGCCTCCAAGAAACCTAAGCTTACTGAGATTGTATCTCACCCCTATTGGGGATCTTATTTTGCAAGTGATGCATCTGGCAGAAATGATGGGTCCTAGGGCGGGAGGCCCCTATAGGGACAGATATTGTATAGTTGTTTGGACAGTATTTTAGGAGCATTGTAGCTCACTATTTTATGTTTATGATGTATTTTGTACCCTTGCGAGGGAAGATGCGTGTGTGTATATATATATATATGTTTTGGATCCTGTATGGATTGTGATTTGCAGACATTGCATATTTTGTACCCTCTTGTGAGGATATGGTCTAAGAGATCATGGCACTGTATGTCTATTCTATTGTTTAGCCATAGTCATTGTTTTGATGATGTGTATATAGATACATGTGGCTTATGATTCTCCTGATATATCTGTATGGATATTATTGTCTTTACCTGACGTTCGTTATGTTATCTGAATTGTAAAGGCTTGTTGTGGGTATATTTAATTGTGAATACTTACCATACATGATCAATCATAAATATGGTTTCGAAAGGAAATGACGATGACGTCATGTTTATGCTTCCGTTGGTTGTAATTAATTGATCTTAAATTAATTACTGCGTTACTTTGATTAAGTAATTGTTAATACACCGGATGCATAAGAGGGTGTTACAGATGAAGAGTAAGATCCAGTAGAGGATCACAACGTCGATAGATGGAAAATGCAACTCGAACAGAATGACAACCTCAGGCACGGGTGTCGTAAAGCGATAATAGGACGATGTAGGCTGGGTCTATGAAATGAAAAAGTCAATGATCAAATCCTGGCTCCTAGTACATCTGGCATACGGTGGCAACGTAGGAAACCGGAGAAGTGATCCACATGGAGCACGTCATCATGTTCCCACTTGGTCTCAATAACATTAATGTAAAATGGGGGATGAGGCGTTAGGCTCGTCATCTGGTCCTGAAAAGTCCTTTCAAATCCACAAACACGGATGTTAAGTCACACACATAACCTAACAACCACCATGTGTGGTTGACTAGCAAATATCACTCACGGCATCCTATTTTGTGTTCTAGTCTCACATTCTTTTTACCTTGGCCCTAACACTGCCACTAAGTCTCCCAAGCCTTCATGGTCTTATGCAACATATGGATGACTATTAGGAGGACATGTCACATGCAGGTTCAGGACATAGTGCTCTCACCAACCATGGATACAACTTTATTTTAGTTAGGAATGCTAAGTGAGGCATTTGAGTCCCCCGATCTAACCGGAAAATGCTCTTAGTCGGGTTATTACCACTCAACATTTCTCCCAGATTCCTTTGAACTATTCGGACAGTCCCCCAGTGTACCTACTATATGTCATGCACCCTCACCTAACAAATTATCACTCATTCTTTATGATGAAAAATGTAAATGATAGTTGTGTTGGTACTTGTGAATAGACAGTAGAGGATGTATTCACACTAAGTATATAGGATTATGCCCTACTTTTCATACAACAATCACTCTAACTCTAACACAACCATGCAACATCATTCTTTCGTGCTTTCCTCATAATGCATGTTGATCCTTATGAAGTCCCCGACTGCAAGTATCCTCCATCATGCGTACACAAACAAACATAACAAAAGAAAAGGGGAAATAATCATCTTCCTTTTCTAGGGTCATCATAAAAATGACTCTTTGTAATGACCCGCCTCGTTGCTACAATATCACTACTCTAAATGTATAATTTTCAAATTTTAAATTAAAAACTCTATTAATTTGATTATGAAAATGAGGGTAAATTACTTGCTATAATACAGTCATCCACATGTCAGAACATAATTCAGTTTTTACATATATTTAAACTTGAGATTACATGCCCGATCAAAGAGAAATAAGGATCCAGCTAATAAAGAGCTAATAACAAAACACAACTCTCTCCCAAAATAAATTCCAATGTTATCACGATGGCTTAGCGGCTCCAACATCACCTACTGCTGCTCATCTACTCCCACGAACGAAGGTTCGCGATCATCACAGGTACCAAACATGCAGTACAAAATTACAAAGGGTGAGTTTATTATACAAGGTCAACAAGCACCAGATGACAATGATTAGTAAGAAAATAATAATACTAACCACAATCATTCTCAGTAATCAATCAGTTTAACATACACTCAACAAACTAGTCATCAACTTTTTCCATAATTTAAACCAGTTATGCTCAGAATGATGCATGCACCTGACTCAACCCTCAAATGCAATGTGGTACCATTCATCAGGAAATAGCCTAATTGTGCCGACATGGCACTCTCACTTAGGAAAATGATACAGTAACTGGTCGAGGTCACCCTTTCGTGCACAGGTAATTCCCCCCAATTGTGATTAGCTTGAGTCACAAGGGAGTTCCAAACCGAGTGATATACCCTCAAGTACCCGCATTTTTATCCTCATGAAAAACCACAAGTACTTATTGCCACCATTTATACAATTTTCATGCAATTATGAAGTATGTAACTTGGGCACCATCAATGCACTGACTGTGGATAGTTAAAAATTCTAAGCAATCCCTTTCCCTCTCAAGGGATGCTTAAATTTTTTAAACCAATCATATTTCCTCTCCAGGGATATCCAACAGATCATTGCACCCCCATGTACATACAAAATATACATTCATCACAAAGACTCATCAAGATCAACATCAGCATCATCTCTCATCAATCTCATCATCAACATCAACATCAACATCATTTCATCTCAATGTCATCTTCAACATCAACATCATCTCATATTAATATAATCATTAACATAATCTGATTTCAATATTATCAACATCATAAGAAATCATATTCCACTTATTTACATATAACACATGTCTGGGATTCACATTCCCCAGGTCTTCAGACAACATAAATCTTATACATTTACAATCTATAATACAACAAGACTGATATTTTAGGAGAATTCTAAATTAAAGAGGAGAAGTATGGTATACAAAAGAAACTTTTATGCCCATTTAAAATTTAATAAATAATTAAATATAAGAACAAATATAAAATTATGGATAGAGTCTCCTCTGTAATTAAGACTTTCTCTAAAAAAAATCTAATCATTACAACAACAACATCATTCACAATTTCATTCATCAATAACAAATATATTGCATCCATTAGTTTACAATACAATTTTTCTTGAAAACCATCACACAACAGGGACATACATACATCCCCATAATTGGGTTCCCTGACCCCAACTATGGTATTAGAAGTTGTAAATAAATAATAAACTCTCATCACCTACCTATATCCCTCTATTAGCTCCTTGTAGTGTCATTTTGAGATCTCTCGGGTTCACGTCCTTTGATCAAAACACATAGTTCTATACCAAATCGAAGATAATACAATATAGATTTTGAATACAAGATTAATATTAACGTTCAGGATCCAATACACATTTTCAAATTTAAAAGAGTCTAAAATGGTGTTTTGGGAGTCCACATAAAAAAGATGTCATTTTGAAATTCCGATCACATCAATGTGACCAGGGTTCAACGAAGGTCACAAAACTGACATCAATATTGTAAAAAGGTAACTTTTACAATGTTTCATTTTCAAAGGTTTTTCAAAGTGTAAAAACATCCAATAACGGTACCTAAGTCACAAAAGATACACTAAGAGAGGTTAAAACTAGCTAGGAGAAAACAAGGAAATCATGGTTACCTCGAAGAAACCACGAAAGGAGGATTAGAGGCTCTGTTCTCTACCGAATTCTCAAGTTGAATTTTGAAGATTCAGCTCTGATTAAAGTGTTCTTCTCCGTACGGTGGTTCGATTGCAAGCAACATGGCTCGTGATGATCACTGGTAGTCATGGGTGCTGGAAGAGAATGGTTATGGCTTTGGATGAGGGTTTAGAGAGAGAGAGGCCAAATATCGTGTTTTTCATGTTGATGGACGTATTTATAAAGTTACAGATCTCGCTTAGCGGGCTTGTCTCGTTAAGCACAATTTTCTTTTTGTTTGAAATTACGCTTAACATGCTTGTCGCCTTAAGCATGACATAAAAAGTTTTTATTTTACAAATCCTAACGGTCAAAACATGTACAGGTGTGTTTTAAATCTACTGTCAAAATTGGAAGGCGATCCAACGGTTAACAAGTTCGAGATCTGGGTTTTACCGAAATTGATTTTGGGTCAAACTATAAACCACACATTTCTAACATAGATCAAACAAACTTCATATAACCTAACATCCACACCAAGCAGTTGCACAAGGATAATTTACACAACACTTAAACTAATCTAAACTAATCAAATAATTGAATAACACAAAAAATACATCAATCATCTATTTTCAGTTATCAAAATTTTAGGGTGTTACACCCTTTAAGTGGAAAAGACCACTTGCACATTCATAACTACCAATCCAAAATGCTAATTCATCACAATATATCCGAATAAAATTTTTCGAGGGTCAGACCCCCCAAACCCAATCCCAAAGCACAATAGTTCATGACCAATATCATAATAGTTCATATCATGCAACATGCCTTGCCAAGTGCTCACACTCACTTGGTCTTACAACACTTAATCATAACAATTCAAATCATACAACATGCATTGTCAAGTGGTCACACTTAATTGGTTTTACCACATTTAATAATAACAATTTCACATAATAATTCTCAATCAAAGCAAGCAATTCAATCCATAATTCACATCATATTCTCCATGCAATTCTACACATATTAGACACTTTCTCATTTGGAAATTGTGCTTAATTATCCGTTTTAAAATTTAACATTCCCATTGATGTAGAAATCGATTTGGGAAAATCATATATGTTTCTCAAGGTTTTTGAATGTAAGGAATTCACTTTTGGACTCAAATTCTCCAAATCCTATGTTCACAAACTTGTTTCCTAAATTCCAAAAGTTGTAGAAATCTATTTCATGCAAATTTTATATCAAACCCTATGTTTTCAAACATGAGGAACTCAATTCCATGGTCAAAATCTACATAAACCAAGCCTATATGTACAGTTCATTCAAAATAGTGCAGGATTTACTGAAAAACCACAAAAATTGAAATTATGGTTCCATAGGCTATACTAACTCAAATGAGGTTTATTTTATGTCTAACTCTTGGTTATTGGACATAAAAGGCTCAATTTTTAAGGTCCATATCAACAGATTCCAACTCCAATGTCAAAATCAACAAAATAGAGAATGAGAAACATATATTTTGCCTTAACTTGAAAATCAAATTCCTAAGGCTACACAATTACAAATGAGAAATATCATGTATAATTTCCTAGGTTTTTAGGGCCAGGGAACTCAATTTTGAAGCCAAAATTCACAAATTAAATTCACAGCAAACATAATGTCATAAATCCAAATTACGGTATTTGGGTTCAACGTGCAAAAATCATCATATAAATGAAGTTCAAGTGCCTAGAAACATAGTGTGGGTCCTAAGAAATTGAATATGTCTCAAATTGAATATGTCCCCTTACCTCTTTGTTGACTCAAGGAAGCAAGGAAATGGATGTGGATTGAGGTAGGATCTTGAATTTTCTTTGCAACATGAACATGGAGAATGAAAAGGGAAGAGTGTGAGAACTGTAGCTTCAAGAAGAGAAGAAAATGGAGATGAGCATGAGAAGAAAGACTCACCTACAACTCCAAAGACCTGAGCTTCCAACAATGTAGGAAGAGAAGAAAGAAAAAGAAAAGAACTTCATCTCTCCCCTTGGCCAGCCAACACACAACAAGAGGGGAGGTTGCTTTCTCTTTTATAAAGGGAGAGTTAAGTTTAGAAGGGCACACATATGGGTCCCCTAGGTTTTTCCCTCTCTTTTTCCTATTCAAACTAACTACACTTAAGAACTTAAGCTCTCAATTAGTTCCTAATTAATTCTAACTTCTAAATTAATTCTAGAGTGATAAGTTCATTTATTAATCTTTTCTATCAATCTTGACCAAAATAATTAAAGTGAATGAGAAATTAATCCTCCTCCTCCTTAATTATTTAAACTAATAGTTTTTCACATCTAGACACATTCATGTTCTAAATTTCCATTAGTCAGTCTAAATCTCTCTAATTGGCCTAAAAGCCTTTAATTACTAAACAGTCATTAATGAATGATCTCTTTACTTTGACTTTCTAAACTATAGTTGACTTTTGTTGACTGCTGGTTTGATTAAGGGTTCTGTGTCTAAACATGTGATCCCTAGACCCAAGACTTAAATCTTTAGTCACTTGACTGTCTAGAGAAGATTTTATCTCTTATATGCATGATTACGCTAAGAATAATACTACTACATTGCATATGAATTAAACACAGACAATTTCTACATAGACCTTCCCAATCTAAGAAAATTGGGGTGTTACAACACACTAAATAATTTCTTGATGGCTCTACAAGTGGGAAGATAAGTTGAAAACTCTAAATGAAGCAATGGAGCTCATAGAGAACATGGAAGCTAGTGACAAGCTATCCTTAGGGATAGAGCTTACATGACTTCTAAAAAGTCTCTTGGAGCTTACTTCCATGATGCTATTTCTCAAAACAAGCTCCTAGCTAAGAAAATTGAGGCTCTTACCGATCAACTCAACAAACTCCCATAACAATTGTGTTCTTTTCAACCTATTCAACTTTCTAACATGCAAGGGGGAGGATGCACTCTATGTGGTGGTGCTCATGATGTTGGTCTATGCATAGGCCAAGAAGTGGCCAACAAGGAGCTTAATTATCTGGCGAGCCAAAATTGTCAAAGCTACAATCAAGGAAGCAACCAAGGCTATAATCAAAAGGGAAATCAAGGCTATCACCAAGGTGGTATTTTTTCTCAAAATCAAGGCCAAGGGTGGAAGTTCCATTCGAGGAACAATTTTAACAAGGATCAAGGGGGCTTATCCAATCAATCTCCTAACTAAGGCCCCAATATCTATGATAAGACCACCAAGCTTAAGGACACCTTAACCAAATTTATGCAAGTCTCTATCTCAAATCACAAAAGCACCGAATCAACAGTTAAAAATCTTGAAGTGCAAGTAAGCCAACTTGTAAAACAACTTGCGAGAAGTCTAATGGGAATTTATGGCTACCATGGATCCTAACCCTTAGGAGCATTGTAGAGTGGTGCTAATAAGGAGCATGCATAAGGAGGGCCTAGTTCATGATGTTGTTGAGGGTGTAGTTGAGGATGATAATGATGATGAGGAAGAGAAAAATAGAGAGAGAGAGAGAGAGTTGAGTGTGGAACATGCAAAAAAAATGATGAAAAGGAGAGAAATTGTCTCAAAAAGGGTATTGATAAGGTCTTAATTCCAAATACCAAGAGTCAAGTTGTGAGAGAAGCTAAGAAGGGAGCATGTATTAAGCCTACCAAGGATGTACCTTATCCTTTGGTCCCTTCATGCAATGAGAATGAGCACTACCTTGCAAGATTTCTTGATATTTTCAAGGAGTTGGAGATCACAATCCCCTTTGGTGAAACTCCCCAACAAATGTCATTGTATGCAAAGTTTTTGAAGGAGTTGCTCACGAAGAAAGGCAAGTATATTAATAATGATAACATCATTGTGGAGGGAAATTTTAGTGCGATGCTTCAAAAGAATTCCTCCAAAGTTCAATGACCTGAGGAGTGTGACCATCCCTTGCTCAATAGAGGAAATTTCTAAGGGAAAAACTCTCATTGATTTAGGTGCAAGTGTCTACCTAATGATTCTTTCTATGCTTAAGAGAATTGACAACTTGGAGCTCAAGCCAACCTGCATGATTTTTCAACTTGCAGACCGATCCATCAAAAGACCATATGTCATCATTGAAGATGTTCTTGTAAAGGTTCGAGAATTCACATTTTCGGTTTATTTCATCATAATGGACATAAAAGAAGATGGTGAGGTGACCTTGATCTTTGGACGACCATTTACGCTCACTGCTAAATGTGTTGTTGACATGAGGAATGGTAATTTAGAGATGTGTGTGGAGGACTAAAAATCTACCTTCAACCTTTTTGACGCGATGAAGCACCTCAACGATCACAAAGCTTGCTTTAGAGCGGGGGAATGAAGTAGATGATGTGGTTCAACAATTCACCATGCTTTCCACTCTTGAGAAAACTCCAAATTTGGAGGAGGGAAATGTTTGTGCAAATATTTGGTGCATGGAATTATTGGAATGAACAACACACAAAAAGCAAATACTAAGTTTCAAATAAATAAATATATAAAAATTTAGAAAATCAAGTCAATTTTTCTTTTGTTGCTGCTATTATGCAGTGTAAATAAATAAAAGGTTGGGAATTGGTTGCCTCATGAAATGAAATAGGAAATAGTGAGTGCTCTTTTAGGACCTTTGGTACTTTGAATTCAAGAAAAACTAAATTTCCTTTTTAGCCTAACCAAGTTACGAGCTAATAAAGCCTTTAGTGATCCATTGTTGTGTGTGTATGATTGCATTGAGTGAGATGATGTGCAAAGTTGGGTTGTATAACTTCAATTGGGAAAAATGAAAAGTTTACGTTGAAACAGTAGCCTTGTGAGGAATTGAAGTATTCTTTACTTGTTCATTGCTTAGTGTCATGCTTGTTGACCTCTTGAACTCTTTAGGTGCATTATCTTTATTGTCCCATCATTGGCACTTTGACAAGTATGATCTTGCGAATGTGTGACTTGATATGTTTGAAAGTGTTCTTGTGTCTAAGGAACTTGTGATTGGTCATAGTCCTTGGTCTTGCCATTAATCTAATAGTTTAGGAGTTGCTTAGTTATTAGTTAATTTTAGTTTTTCGTTTGCTTGAGGACAAACAAAGCTTTTAATTTGGGGGAGTTTGATAGATTTTTTTGCATGATATTCTTTTACACTCAATTTACCAACAATTCATTCACTAAAAAAGTTTACCACGACAATTATTTATTTTTGCTTTATTTACTGCTTAGTTTTGTGTTAATTAAATGGAATTTAATGTTTTCTTAGTATTCTAGCTTTCGTAAATAATTCATTACAATTTATTAGCTTTGGTGTATTTTGACAAAGTGTTAGTTCATAGAAAAAAGGACGAGAAGCTACCATTGTCAGAGAGCTCGCCCAATGAGGATGCTTGTGTAAAGGAATGCCAGGTTGCAACTCAAGAATGGAAGAAAGGAGCCATGCCATTTGTCCAAGCTCGCATAGTGAGTGTGACTTGTCCAATGAGAAGATCCCCCTGTATGGAAGAAATTGGAATAGGAATTGGGATTCTTGAAGAACTCGTCCAACACATAGAGCTTGGCCAACAAGTTAAGCTTGCTGAGTGGTGACCTTTGGAATTCTACAAGTACTCACCCAACTAGTTGAGCTTGCCTAGCGAGCAGCACTTTATGTGAAGTGACAAGGCACAAAGGCCTCTGCCCACATAAAAGGGAATATTCCCTTCGGGTCAAAGATATATCATCCTAGGGTTGAGTGTTGTGAAATTACATTGTTGTATTGCCTCACTCCCATTTCATTCCATTGTTCATCCCATTTCTCTGTGTAATCCTCAATTGTAAAGCCTTTCATAACAAGGAGACTAATCTACCCATTGTTGGGGGATTGGTGCACTAAACATTATCTAATGTATTTATCTACATTATCTATTCAATGTTATTTTTGGTGTTATTACCTTCTTTCATTTATTATGGTCTTGTTTATGATTTGATCACCCATATGAATGTTTATATAGTGTGAATGACTTTGGAAAATGCTTTAACACTAAGAACAAAAAGAGGTTTCTAATGAACTCTTGTCCAGGGATAGAATGATGTTTATTATCTCTCTTTTTAATTCTTGTTTCTATCTAAGTTACTTGACTTGACTTTCTAAGGGATTATGAGTTGAATTATGTGATTTAGGTCCTTTCACTAGAGGAATCTTGGTTAGGTTATATTTTTGGATTAAAGTAGCACTTACTTTAGCATTGAGTGATGAAAAATTATTAATATTCTATCAAGAATGATTTAGGAAGGTCAAGCACCCCATACTTACCCAAAAAATCTACAGAAACCCACATTTGCCACCATTTGTTTGATGATTTGTCCGGGAGAATCAAATTATGTTTTTCACTAGTTGAATTTCTTTACAACTTGAATTATACTTTTCATATATACGTTGGTTTACACAAATTGTTGTTTTACAACTTAGTCCCTGTGGATACGAGTACACTCGAACTTTTCGTTTATTACTACTTATGTGATTTAGATTAGCTTGCATAAACATTAATCATTAACTTGCATTAGTTGCTTCCTTAGACTTAATTTTCTCAATTTTCTCTCCTTTACTTAGATGATTCATCAGTTTTTAAGTTGTGCAAAACACGACAGAAAAATAGAGCACAACAGAGTATGAAATCAATCAATATTTCTCCCATATTTGGCTTATCAAAGACAAAAAAATAGCATAGCAAATAATGAGAAGGAGAAAATAAAGACTTCATTAATCAAAAGGGGAAGAACAATACTTTAATCAGAAAAAATAAATAAAAGAAAAACAGAGCAAAGCAAGAAGAGGAAATACAAGAAAACATAGAAATCCTAAAAGGATTCAGAACCATCAAGGACAAGCTTAGACTCTGTTTTCTAGCCTAGATTTTATCTCCTCCAAAGTTGAATGAGTCTCAACCCTGTGCTCATGATGTAGGGACAATAAGCCATCTATCTTTTGAATCATAAGTGACTCAAATGGACTATAAGATGGTTGAGCAGGGCCTTCATCTTTGGCCTCTTCATCAACTTCTTCATTTAGAGCACCAGGGATTTGTGGGCCAGCCATTTGCCATCCATGAGGGGTTTTGACCATCCCAAGCTTGGTGAGATGTTTCTCTTTGATAAGGCTATTGCTTAAGTTTGTGTTGTCAACAACCTCATTAGAGACATCTATATTAAAGTAATCAATAAACTTGTAAATAAGAACAACATATGGAAAAGGGTAATTCATTAGCCTCTTGGATTTCAGCATAATTTCCTCAAGAATAAGAATCCAATTCATCTGAATGGAATTCTTGAGGCCATACACAAGTTGTAGGTCATCATCAGTGGCTTGGGCATGATTGGTGGCTCTAGGGGTTAGGATGTAGGTGATTAGCCTAAGTTTCAGCCTAATTTGGGGATCAAGAAGCATCCCCCTATAGGTTTCCACCCTATTATAACCCCCAGCCTCTTCTACAAATTTCCTCTCACCTTCAAAGGAAATTCTAGCAACAGCTTCCCAAAATTCAGGAGTAATTTCCATGGCTACTCCATTAACTTGGGACAAAAGGGTCCCATCGATAGAGCCCTTAGCACATGTGTAGAACACCTTTACTAATTCAGGGTAAAAGGTACCCTTCATCTCAACAAACTTTGTCAACCCCTGAGTTTCGAGAAAAGTAGGGAATTGAAAACCTTCTCTAATGAACCATTCAAGTTCAAGGTGTTTGGGAGGACAGATTAATTTGGTGCCATTGAACTGAAGATACATCAATTTGTCTCTCTCAGCAGGAAACCAATGGTCTAACCTATTGACATCAGGGTTAGAGGTTTCAGTAGCCTTTCTCTTGGAAGTTTTGACTCTCTTATATGTGGACATGGCTAATGGATGATGAGAGACTATCTGGACAGAGTTTCTAAACTTAGAGGGAAGAAGAACACAGTAGTGCTTAAGAAAGAAGATGAGGATGGTGTGCTTTCTTCCTTCAACAAAGGCTATATTTATAGAAGATTTTGGGCTCCAAAGTTCAAATTTGAAATTAGGAACAATTAATTCGAATTAACCCACTAACATTAAAGCACAGAAGATTCAAATTTGAATTAGGTGGCAGTTGGGCAGTTACAATTTCCAAGAAAATCTGGCAGATTCTGCAGTAACTCCATGAATAATCGATTTTATGCTTATGTAATTGATTGAGCATTTTTAGTTAAATATTTTTTATATTATTCTTAGCTTATTTTGACTTCTCTTGGATTTCTATTTTCTCATTTTAATTCAGTTTTTGCCTTAGGGAAGCATGTAAGCTTAATTGCTAATTGTTATTTATTTTCGGATTTTATGCTCACTTGACCTATCTTCCTTGTATAGGACCTACAGAGCTCTACAGAACTCCGAATGGAGCATGAGTAGTCCTTGGAAAGATATTGAAAAGATCTACAAGTTTGTCAGAGATAAGCCGAGGCCAATTCTGTCATTTCAAGGATCATTTTAGGCTTTGAAGTCAGAATTACTACACTTGAATTTTGGGCTATGAGTTGGATTTTTATTGGTGTAAATAGCATAATTAATTAGAATTGATGGGCCTATTCATGGTCCATTCTTTCCTTCTGACTTATTCACTATATGTTAGTGAAATGAGGGATTGAATATGACATTACATTTTAGCAAAAACAAAATTTTACACTTCCCTTTTTAAGTTTTCAGAATCAAAATCCTTTCTCTTATTTTCTCTCAACTGTTCTTCATTGTTCTTCCCTGTTCTTCATTTTTGTTTTTTGTTCTTCCATTTTTGTTCACCAATTTCGTGGGGCTTTCATTGATAATGATCATGGGAGGATAAACAAACAATCAATCCAATTCACCAAACCAAACAATGTTATGAAAGTTCATTCAATTTCATTAGATGCAATTCAATCGAATTAACTCCTAAATTAATTGAAATTACAAACCTAATTAAAATATCATCCAACTAATCTGTGATTAAAATTAAAAATTAGGAAATGTAAAATTCATAATCATGTTATAACCTAATCTGTTTTCAATCCTAAATACATTCATAATCATGAAAATTGAATAGAAGATTGAAGAAGAAAGTGAACATTCATATAGGAATTCGAAATACTAAACCAGAACTCAAATTCCCATTTGTTTGGACTGGATCCTTGGATTGATTGATTGTTTAGCCTCCCATGGTCATTTCACAGCAAACTGCCTCTGATTGAGCTAAAAATTTACCAAAATGTGGAGAAAATTAATACATCAAGGTGACCATGTGAAGGATGAACACGGTCAGGGGGGTCCAAATTGCCAAATTCATTGATCTAGACCACTTTTGAATTTATTTTGTGTTTTCATAATTTTTAAAATTCATCAAAAAAATCACAAAAATCAAGCATGATTTATAGACATTTATTGTGGTGTTTTTGAATTTTTTAAACATTGTTTGAGGCAGTTTTCCAATTTTTGTTTCATTTTGGTAGATATTGTGAATAGTGTTTCTAGTAGGGTAGTTGTCTGTTATTTCTGTGCTTCTGTCTTTGATGAGCTGAACTGTGCATGACTAGGTCCCAACCAAGTTATTTGCATTCATATGATCCTGAAATAGATAGGACATTTCACAGATTGAGTAGGCATAATAGTAGTCTAGATGACTTTGATAGTGTAGTTCTAGATAGTAGTGTAGTGTTTTCTGATTTTTCTGTTTCTGAGTCTAGTTCTCATTCTGCACATCTTGATTCTGAAAATTTTGCTGATACAATGGCTGATAACAACTTAACTCTTAAGGAGTTGGCTACATCTGATGTTGTTTATCAACCTTGGTGCATTCAATATCCTGAGACTGAGTTTAGTTATGAGCTCAAATCTGGTCTGATCCATTTGCTTCCAAAGTTTCATGGACTTGCTGGTGAAGATCCCATAAGCACCTTAAGGAGTTTCATGTGGTGTGTTCCACCATGCGACCACATGACATTCATGAGGACTGGTTGTACCTTCAACCAGATCCTATCAACACTTGGAAAGACATGAAAAGAAGATTCTTGGAGAAATTCTTCCCTGCCTCCAGAACAGCTTCCATCTGGAAAGAAATTTGTGGCATAAGGCAGCTTCCTGGAGAGACTTTGTATGAGTACTGAGAGAGATTCAACAAGCTGTGTGCTACCTGTCCTCACTAACAAATCAATGAGCAATTATTGTTCCAGTACTTTTATGAAGGCTTGATGTTGATGGACAGGAGTATGATAGATGCAGCCAGTGGAGGCGCTTTGATGGACAAGACTCCTCATGCTGCAAGGCAGTTGATTTCTAACATGGCAGCCAATTATAAACAATTTGGTACTAGAGGAGATGCAACAAGCAAGGCTGCTGCAAATGAAGTTTTTGTTTCCATGGTTGCTGATAACCAGAGGTTGGAGAATAAATTAACAGAGTTGACATCCCTTGTGAGACAGCTTGCTATTGGTCAACATCAGAATGTGATGGCAGCTAATCAGCCCAGGCTGTGTGGTATCTGTTGTGCACCTAATCATCCAACAGATTCCTGTCCCACTCTCCAAGAAATAGAACAAGTTGTAGAAGTTTCTACCATACAACCTGGATAGCCATTCAGACCTTACCACACTTATAATCCTTACTCCAACACTTATAATCCTGGTTGGAGAGATCATCTGAATTTGAGGTATGGTCCTGGTCCACAAAACCAACAGCAGACACAACAACAACCATTCAGACCTCAATAGCAGCAGCCATATCAGCCTTCCTCCAGCAAATACAAACCTCCCCTGTTCAGACAACAACCACAATTCCAGCAACCTGCACCTACACCTGCACAACCTGTGCAGACCAGTTCTGGACCTTCCTTGGAGGTTTTGATGAAGCAAATGGCCACCAGCAACATCCAGTTTCAACAAAATGTCAGTGTCACCATCCAAGACCTACAGACTCAGATTGGACAGTTAGCTACAACTGTCAACCAGATGCAGCAACAAGGTTCTGGTAACATTCCAGCACAACCAGTTATTAATCCGAAGAATGTGAGTGCTATTACCTTAAGGAGTGGCACGGAGCTTCCAGATGTTGGTGCTAAAATTGATGCTAGTGCTGGTAAAAATTGATGATGGTGCCAAAACAGACTCTGCACCAAAACAGATTCCCTTACCTTTTCCTTCTAGAGCCATTTCTGCAAAGAAAGTGGTGGAGCTTGATTCTGATCTGCTTGAGACTTTCAGGAGAATGGAAGTCAACATTCCCCTCTTGGATGCCATCAAAAAGATTCCAAAATACGCAAAGTTCTTGAAGGATTTGTGCACCCACAAGAGGAAGCTGAAGGGAAATGAGCAACTGAAGATGGCCAAAAATGGTTTCGCAATAATACAGGGCAAAACTGTTGATGTCATTCCACTATCCACCTTGCCACAGAAGTGCAAGGATCCTGGCACTTTCACTGTCCCTTGCACCATTGGAGATTGTACTTTTGCAGATGCCATGTGTGATCTCGGAGCATCCATTAATGTCATGCCCACATTGATTTACAGATCGTTACATCTTGGTGATTGGAAACCCACTGGTGTGGTAATTCATTTGAGTGTTTTTAGTTAAATATTTTTCTATCCTTCTTAGTTTAATTGACTTCTCTTGGACTTTTATTTTTCCATTCTAATTCAGTTTTTGTCTTAGGCAAGTAATGGGCTTAATTGCTAATTGTAGCGTATTTTCGGATTTTATGCTCACTTGACCTATCTGCCTTGTATAGGACCTACAGAGCTCTACGGAACTCTGAATGGAGCATTCTAGTAGTCCCTGGAAAGATAACAAAAAGATCTACAAGTTTTCCAGAAATAAGCTGAGGCTAATTCTGCCATTTGGAGGGTCATTTTGGGCTTCGAAGTCAGAATCACTGGACTTATATTTTGGGCTGCGAATTTGATTTTTATGGTTGTAAATAATAAATAATTAGAATTGAGGGGTTTTTTTCATGACTCATTCTTTTCTTCAGACTTAATCACTACATCTTAGTGACATTGGATAGATTTTAACACACATTACATTACATTTTCATTAATAAAAACAGTTTTACATTTTCTCTCTTTAAGTTTTTAGGATCAAACACTTGTTCTTCATTTTCTCTCAATTGTTCTTCATTGTTCTTCATCTTCTTCATTTTCATTTTGCTATTCTTCCATTTTCTTGCACTTAATCCATGGGGCTTTCACTGATGATGATCATGGGAGGCTAAATCATTAATCAATCCAAGGATCCAACCCAAGCAAGAGGAGAATTGGAGTTCCGGTTTAGTATTTCGAATTCTATTTGAATGTTCACCTTCTTCTTCAATTTCTATTCTGTTTTCATGATTATGAATGCGTTTAGGATTGAAAGTGAATTAGGTTATGGACTCATGTCCTAATTTCAATTATTAATCACCGATTAATTGGATGATATTTCAGTTAGGGTTGTGATTTCAATTATGTTGGGAGTTGATTCGATTGAACTGCTTCTAGTGAGATTGAATGAATGTTCATAATAGGATAAATTCATGAGAACTATGATGATTCGAATAGCTTGGTTTGGTGAATTGGATTGATGCTTTTTAATCTGCTTTACATTACTTGTTATCAATTCTGCTAGTTTTTGCGTTGTCTTTAAATCTTAGCTTGTATTTTCATATGTTTTAATTGTTGCACGCAAACTGTTCGATCAAATCCCCCTTACTGTTATTAGTGATTTGAAGCTAGAACCATATTGATAGTGTCTCTGAGTCGACATTGGTTAATCCTATACTACAAAATTAGCATAGTTAATTTGTTTTTGAGCGTTTCGACGAACGCATATCAAAACTAGCGCCGTTTCCGGGGACACAGTTCATTGTGTGCTAGCTTTAATTCACTGTAATTAGTTCATAGTAGTAGTTATAGTTATTGCATTTTTACGTTTTGCTGCACAACCACACTTTATTACATGATTACATGCTTGTTGTTGCTCATTATGAAGTATGGGTGATAAATTTCACATTTGCTGTCAGAAAACGCAGAGGAAAAACCTAGCTGGCGCTACCAGCGTGACCATCCATGCTAATGGCGCCAAGAATTTGAATCCAGGACCCATTGTTAAAATCCTAGGGCTAATCGTGCGGAATCCACGCTGATCGCGCCAAGAATTTGAATCCTTGTGTCCTGATTTGGTTTCTCACGCTAATCGCGTGGCTTATGG
Source organism: Glycine tomentella (assembly GCA_007407185.1). NCBI lineage: Eukaryota > Viridiplantae > Streptophyta > Magnoliopsida > Fabales > Fabaceae > Glycine > Glycine tomentella. The sequence goes on along the minus strand of PYAF01004570.1, from coordinate 41,625 downwards.
CGCTAGTCGTGCCATAGGTTCAAACATCTGGCGCTGATCGCGCCAGACCTAATGCTAATAGCGCGAGAGTAAAAAAAATTTGGGTTTTTTTATGTTTTCTGTGTTTATTATCCTTTATGAGTTGCATTGTGTATGACTAGGTCCACATCAAGTGAATTACATTCATTTGATCCTGAGATAGATAGGACATTTCACAGATTAAACAAACATAACATTAGGTTAGATGACTTAGATAGTGTAGTTTTAGACAATACCATAGTGTCTTCTGACTTTGATTATGAATCTACTTCTACTCCTTCTACTTCTAACCATCTTGATATAATGGCTGATAACAACCTAACTCTTAAGGAGTTAGCTACACCTAATGTTGTTTACCGACCTTGGCGTATTCAATATCCTGAGACTGAGGTCAGTTATGAGCTAAAATCTGGACTGATCCATTTGCTTCCAAAGTTTCATGGGCTTGCTGATGAAGATCCACATACACACCTTAAGGAGTTTCAAGTGGTGTGTTCCACCATGCAACCACATATCGTTCATGAGGATTATGTTAAGATGAAGGCATTTCCTTTCTCTTTGGATGGTGTTGCTAAGGACTGGTTGTACCTTCAACCAGATCCTATCAACACTTGGATAGACATGAAGAGAAGATTCTTGGAGAAATTCTTCCCTGCCTCCAGAACAGCATGCATCCGGAAGAAAATTTGTGGCATAAGGCAGTTTCCTGGAGAGTCTTTGTATGAGTATTGGGAGAGATTCAACAAGCTGTGTTCTACCTGTCCTCACCATCAAATCAGCGAGCAAGTACTAATTCAGTATTTTTATGAAGGCTTGATGTTGATGGACAAGAGTATGATAGATGCAACTAGTGGAGGCGCTCTGACGGACAAGACCCCTCTTGCTGCAAGGCAGTTGATTTCTAACATGGCAGCCAACTATCAACAATTTGGCGCTAGAGTTGCAACATCCAAGGTTGCAAATGAAGTTTCTGTCTCTATGGTTGCTGATAACCAGAGGTTAGAGAACAAATTGAAAGAGTTGACATCCGTTGTGAGGCAGCTTGCTATTGGTCAACAACAGAATGTGATGGCAGCTAATCAACCAAGGCTCTGTGGTATCTGTTGTGCGCCTGATCATCCCACAGATGCATGCCCCACTCTCCAAGAGACAAAACACACTATTGAAGTTTCTGCCATGCAACCTGGCCAGTCATTCAGACCTTAACAGTAGCATAATCCTTACTCCAACACTTATAATCCTGGTTGGAGAGATCATCCAAATTTGAGGTATGGTCCTAGTCCACAACAACAACAACCCTTTAGACCTCCATAGCAGCACTTCCAGCTTGCCACCACTAAATACCAACCTCCTCCTTTCAGACAATAGCCACAGTTCCAGCAATCTGCACTTACACCTGCACAACCTGTGCAGGCCAGTTCTGGACCTTCCTTGGAGAATTTGATGAAGCAAATGGCCACCATCAACATCCAGTTTCAACAAAATATCAATGCCACCATCTAGGACCTGCAGACTCAGATTGGACAGTTAGCTACAACTATCAACCAGATGCAGCATCAAGGTTCTGGTAACCATCCAGCACAACCAGTTATTAATCCAAAGAATGTGAGTGCTATTACCTTGAGGAGTGGCACTGAACTTCCAGATGCTGGTGCTAAAATTGATGTTGGTGCTGGTAAAAAAGTTGATGATGGTGCCAAACAAACTCTGCACCAAAATAGATTCCCTTACCTTTTCCTTCTAGAGCCATTTCTGCAAAGAAAGTGGTGGAGCTTGATTCTGATCTGCTTGAGACTTTCAGGAGGGTGGAAGTCAACATTTCCCTCTTGGATGCCATCAAACAGACTCCAAAATATGCAAAGTTCTTGAAGGATTTGTGCACCCACAAGAGGAAGCTGAAGGGAAATGAGCAAGTAAAGATGGGCAGAAATGTTTCCGCACTAATATAGGGCAAAACTGTTGATGCCATTCGACTATCTACCTTGCCACAAAAGTGCAAGGATCTTGGCACTTTCACTGTCCTATGCACCATTGGAGATATTACTTTTGCAGATGCCTTGTGTGATCTTGGAGCCTCCATTAATGTCATGCCCACATCAGTTTACATATCACTACACCTTGGTGAGATGAAACCCACTGGTGTTGTCATTCACTTGGCCAACAAGAGTGTTGCGCTTCCACTTAGACTTATTGAAGATGTGATGGTGCGAGTTAATAATTTGATCTTCCAAGCGAATTTTTACATTTTGGATATGGAGAATGAGTCTTCCAGCCATGGTTCCACATTGATCCTAGGGAGACCATTCTTGATGACAGCCAGGACCAAAATTGATGTGCATGCACGAACTCTTTCTATGAAGTTTGGTGATGACATTGTTCAGTTTAACATTTTTGAGGCTATGAGACATCCTGTAGAGAAGCATTCTGTTTTTCTTCTTGATATCATTGATGCTGCAATAGATAGTGTAGATATTTCTGGTTTACTTTCTGATTTTTCTGATTTTGATCTTGGTTCTTGTAATTGTACCTGTGATGATTCTGCTGTCGTGTGTAGTATTTGTCCATAAATTTCCTCCACACTTCACTCTGATTGTGTTCCAGGTACAGATACAAGTTCTGAGCCTACTATCTCACTTCCCTCAACCCTTAGTCTTTCCTTACCTTCCACTATTTAGCCACTTTCCTTGGAGCTGAAGTCACTACCTGAGCACCTCAAGTATGCATATTTAGATGATGCTCAGAAGCTTCCAGTCATCATATCTAGTAGTCTACCTCTAGAGCATGAAGAGAAGTTGATGCATGTTTTGAGAGGCCACAAAAAGGCCACTAGATGGACACTTGCTGATCTTCCTGGAATTAATCCTTCCATCTGCATGCATCGGATACTTTTGGAGGATGATTCTAGACCAGTGAGGCAACCACAGAGGAGGCTGAATCCCATTATTCTTGATGTGGTGAAGAAGGAAGTGACAAAGCTACTAGCTGTAGGGATCATCTATCCAAGTGGTTCCTAAAAAGTTGGGTCTCACAGTTGTGAAGAATCAAGATAATGAGTTGATTATGACTAGAGTTGCCAACAGTTGGCGAGTTTGCATTGATTACAGGAGACTCAACCAGGCCACTCGCAAGGACCATTTCCCTCTGCCTTTCATTGATCGAGTTTTAGAGAGGTTGATAGGTAAATCACATTATTGCTTTCTTGATGGTTTTTCTGGTTACATGCAAATTCATATTGCAACAGAGGAACAACATAAGACGACATTCACTTGTCCATTTGGCACATTTGCTTACACCCGGATGCCTTTTGGCCTATGCAACGCACCTGGCACCTTCCAAAGGTGCATGGTAATCATCTTTTCTGATTTATTAGAGAGTTGCATGGAGGTTTTTATGGATGATTTCACTGTTTATGGTTCCTCTTTTGATGCATGTTTGGATAGTCTCTCTAGAGTGCTTGTCCGATGTATTAGTACTAACCTTGTTCTTAACTTTGAGAAATGCCATTTCATGGTGCATGAGGGTATAGTCTTAGGACATTTGGTCTCTAGTAGAGGTATTGAGGTCGATAAGGCCAAAATTGATGTGATTTCCTCTTTGCCTTACCCCGCTTCAGTGCGGGAAGTACGTTCTCCAAGCTTCTCCAAAAAGACATAGACTTTACATTTGACCAGCCTTGAAAAGAGGCATTTGAGGGATTGAGGAAGAAGCTGACTACTTTTTCCATCATGCAGCCGCCAAATTGGGAGCTTCCATTTGAGCTCATGTGTGATGCCTTTAATTATGCACTTGGGGCTGTGTTGTCACAAAAAGTTGGTAAACTATCTCATGTTATTGCTTACGCTTCACAAACTTTGGATGCAGCCCAAGTTAACTACACCACCACTGAGAAGGAGCTTTTGGCTATTGTTTTTGCTTTAGATAAATTTAGATCTTATTTGCTTTGCTCCCATATCACTGTCTTTACTGACCATGCAGCTTTGAAATACCTGTTGATGAAGCCTGATGCTAAACCTAGATTGATCAAGTGGATGCTTCTTCTTCAAGAATTTGACATTGAGATTAAGGACAAAAGTGGTGTAGAAAACTTGGTTGTTGATCACTTGAGCAGGATTGAGGGACCTCTTGAGTCCTTTCCCATTCGTGATAATTTTCCTGATGAGCATTTGATGCATTTGCATTCATTGCATGTCACACCTTGGTTTGTTGACATTGTTAATTTCCTTGTTGCATCTGTTGTTCCACCTCATGCATCTAGGTCCCAAATAGATAAACTTAAGAGTGATGCTAAATATTATGCTTGGGATGATCCTTATTTGTGGAGGTTTGGTAGTGACCAAGTGATCCGAAGGTGTGTGCCTGATCATAAAATTCAGTCTATTCTTCAGTTTTGTCATGGCACACCTACCGGAGGTCATTTTGGTCCTCAGCGGACCGATAGGAAGGTATTAGACTGTGGGTTCTTTTGGCCCACCTTGTTTAGAGATGCTCATCACTTTACTACCACTTGTGAGTAGTGTTAGAGAGCAGGAGGCACAATTACACATAGACATGAGATGCCTCAGCAACCCATTATTTTTTGTGAGATTTTTGATGTCTGGGGTATTGATTTTATGGGTCTATTTCTTATTTCTCATGGTTTTTCATATATTTTGCTTGCTGTTGATTATGTTTCTAGATGGGTTAAGGCTAAGGCCACCAGAACTAATGATTCTAAAGTTGTTGTGGATTTTGTGAGATCTAACATTTTTTGCAGGTTTGGTGTGCCTAGAGCCATTATCAGTGACCAGGGGAGCCATTTCTGTAACCAATCATTGGCAGCCTTGCTTCAGAAGTATGGAGTTGTGCATAGAGTTGTTACAACTTATCATCCCCAAACTAATGGGCAAGCAGAGGTTTTTAACAGAGAGATGAAGCAAGTGTCACAGAAGGTGGTGCAACCTAACAGGAAAGATTGGACCAAGCTTCTTGAGGATGCTTTATGGGCTCATAGGACCGCTTACCACACACCTTTGGGGATGTCTCCCTATAGGGTGGTTTTTGGTAAGGCATGCCAACTTCCAGTGGAGATTGAGCATCATGCTTATTGGGCGGTGAAGAGTTGCAACATGGCATTTGATGAAGCGGGTATGCAAAGGAAGCTTCAGTTGCAAGAGCTTGAGGAGATTCATTTAGAAGCCTATGAGAATTCCAAGATTTACAAGGAGAAAGTGAAGAAATTCCATGACTCTAAGATTCTTAGAAAGGAGTTCCATAGTGGCCAGAAAGTGTTATTGTTTAACTCTTGCCTTAAGCTTATTTCCGGTAAACTTCGATCTAGATGGGATGGACCTTTTGTTATTACTAATGTTTTTCCCATGGTGCAGTTGAGATTAAAAATAAAGCTACCGACAAAGTCTTCAAGGTCAATGGTCACCAACTCAAAGTATTTCATGAGAGCCCTCAAGTGGAGGAGGAGATTATGGAGGACATCTCTTTGGTCCTGCCAATTTTTGTGTGAACATGTGTCTTGAATGACATTTGAGGAGTTTCCTTTTTCCTTCTTCTATTTGTTGTCTCTTTGTATGCATTTCTTTGCATGCCTACATTGAGGACAATGTGCATTTCAAGTGGGGGGTGAAGGGTCCTAAAAATCTTTTTCTCTGGTTGTTTTTTGTTTTCTGTTTACGTTTCTGTTTCTGATTTTACGTTCTGTTTGTTTGTTTTCTGTCTGTCTACATTTTGTTTTCTATTTTCTGTTTACGTTTTGTTGCTGTCTGTTTTTCATTGTCTGTTGGTTTCTATTTTCTGTTTATCTGGCTGGCTGTATTCTGTTTGTCTGTTTTAGTTGTTGAGTCTGTATGTTTTTATTGTCTGTTTCTATTTGTTGTTTCTGTTTTGTTGCTGTTTTTATTGAATTTAGGCACTTTTTCATGTTTTTCATAGGATTTTCAACTTGTATAAATTGTGAGAAATGTTAAAAGTTGGTTGGATTGTGAGGTTTCATACTTGATGTGAATCATTGTTGCAATTGTTGAAGTGATAAGTAGGCATGAGAAATAGAATTTAAGATGAACCATGTGTGGTAGCATTATGCCTTGTGAGTTTTTGAGCCTTTGTGGATATATTCTTTCATGTGTGATTTCACCCTTGTGCTAGATTACTCTATGTTTTGCCTTGCCTCTTTTGACATTCCTTGTTGCACATGTTTTGATTGAGATGATTTAGGCCTTCTTTCTTTTAGCCACTAGCCAAATAAACCTATCCTTGTGCTGATATCCATTGTCACCCTCTTTGAGCCTTTAGCCTTTTCTTTCTTGTTTAGCTCATTAAAAACTAAAAAAAATAAAAAAATTGGAAAACCATGTTATCCTAGCTTTAGGGAGAAAAGGGGCTTTGGAATTGTTTTGGGAGTGGGTTTCAAACAAGTGTGGGATATTTGTATTTTGTTTTGTTTTGAAAGAGAAGAAAAGAAAAAGAGAAAAGAAAGAGTTCAAATAGCAAAAGTTCAAAGAAAAGAGGAAAAAAATGTGTATAAGCAAAGAAAAAGAAGTTCAAGCAAAGAAAAAGAAATATGCAATAAAAGTTGTTATGGTTCATTTTCATCCGTGTAAATTTTTTTAAATTTCATCTTATTACTTCTACCCTCTTTTAACTTGTTGGCTTGCTCCCCATTGCCTCTCTTTTCTATTACGTTTTAGCCTAAATATCATTTTCTTATCCACCTTTTCCTAAGCCATTCATTACAAGCTAATAAAGTCCTTTTGATCTTTCGATGCATGTGTATTTCAAGTTGAATGAATGAAAGGTTTGTCAATGCTTGGATGTGCTAGTTACATGTGGTGTTTGAGCGTAAATACAAGCCATACACATTATATGAGGTTGAGTGCCACCCTTTGAGAGAATTCTATCACCTTGGTGCATTCTTAATTCTAAACTTGACTACTTTTTCACTTTGCACTTTGTGATCACGTTTTCATGGATTGTTTGTTACCTCAATATTATTCTTCCATCTTTCATCTCTCTCACTTTTGTGCATTGTTATGATCCATTGAAAAATATGTGTGCCTTGTTCATACACTTTCTTTAAATTTTTGGTTTAATTTAGTTTGAGTTTTTCTCTTAGTCTTTCTTTTAGTTTTACCCAGGAGTGCAAATGTTTAAGTGTGGGGTATTTTGATGGAGTGTTTTTAGTTAAATATTTTTCTATCCTTCTTAGCTTAATTGACTTCTCTTGGACTTTTATTTTTCCAATCTAATTCAGTTTTTATCTTAGGCAAGTAAATGGACTTAATTGCTAATTGTAGCGTATTTTCGGATTTTATGCTCACTTGACCTATCTGCCTTGTATAGGACCTACAGAGCTCTACAAAACTCCCAATGGAGCATATAGTAGTCCTTGGAAAGATAACAAAAAGATCTACAAGTTTGCCAGAGATAAGCTGAGGCTAATTCTGTCATTTGGAGGGTCATTTTAGGCTTTGAAGTCAGAATCACTGCACTTAAATTTTGGGCTTCGAGTTGGATTTTTATTGGTGTAAATAGTATAATTAATTAGAATAGATGGTCCATTCTTTCCTTCTGACTTAGTCACTATATGTTAGTGAAATGAGGGAGTGAATATGACATTACATTTTAGCAAAAACAAAATTTTACACTTCCTTTTTTAAGTTTTCAGAATCAAAACCTTTTATCTTATTTTCTCTCAACTGTTCTTCATTGTTCTTCCATGTTCTTCATTTATGTTTTCTGTTCTTCCATTTTTGTGCACCAATTTCATGGAGCTTTCATTGATGATGATCATGGGGGGCTAAACAATCAATCAATCCAAGGATAGTATTTCGAAATCTGTGTGAATGTTCACTTTCTTCTTCAATCTGCTATTCAAATTTCATGATTATGAATGTGTTTAGGATTGAAAATGGATTAGTTTGTGGATTCATTTCCTAATTTTGAATTTTAATCACATTAGTTGGATGATATTTCAATTATATTTGTGATTTCAATTAATTTAGGAGTTAATTCGATTGAACTGCTTCTAATGAAATTGAATGAACTTTCATAATAGAATCATTATCTGAGAACTATGATAATTACCATTATTTGGTTTGGTGAATTGGATTGATGCTCTTTAATCTATTTTACATTACCTCTTGTCAATTCGCATTAGTTTATACGTTTTATGCAATTTTTACTTATTGCATGCAAACTATTTGACAAAAATCCCTTATTGTTTATTAGTGAATTGAAGTTGGAACCATATTGATAGTGTTTCTGAGTCGACCTAGGTTAATCCTGTGCTATAGAATTAATGTAGTTTAATTGTTTTGAAGTGATAGGACATCGTTAATCAATAATCGATTAATTCGTAAGCAAAATCAGTTTCTACAGAAGCTATAATCGATTAATTCGTTAAGTAATTGATTATTTTAGTGAAATTCAGTTAAGGAAGATAAAGTGTAATCAATTATTCCCATATGTAATCGATTATTACAGTGAGATTTGAAATATAAAATCAATTTGAAGCTTGTGTAATCGATTAATTCGAGTCGTAATTGATTATTCCAGAAAGATTTGAATTTTTGAAACAGTTTCTCAAACAATTTAATCGATTACCATTCAATTTAATCGATTATTCCAGTGAATTTAAATTTTGTAAAAGGATTTTTATGTTGTGCAATCCATTAATCCGTGGCTTAATCGATTATTACAGAGAAATTCATTTTTTGGAATTATTTTTCTATGAAGAATAATCGATTATTCTGCTTGTGTAATCGATTACAAAAACACAAATTTTATTCTAAGCTATGTTTCAAGTTCATTTAATCGATTAATTCGTGCTCTAATCGATTATTACAGTGAAAATATTAGAATGAACAGTGTTTTATGTAGCAGAACTTGGAATTTTGGAGGCACATGTGATGATTGATTAAGTAAGAAGCTATTTCACATAGACAAGCACATAACAATCATGCTAGTAAAGATTAGATTCATCCAGGATACCTAGCATGTTTCTAAGAGTATAGAATCTATCTTTAGCCAAAGGTTTCATGAATATATCAGCCAATTGATTGGGATTATCAATGAAGTCAATTTTGATATTACCTTTTTGGATATGATCTCTAAGGAAATGATGCCTTATCTCAATGTGTTTGGTCCTTGAGTGCATTATTGGATTCTTGGAAATGTT
>PYAF01004569.1:12154-22792 GCA_007407185.1 Glycine tomentella | reverse complement strand
GAGTTAGCAGACTGATCACCTGGATAACTCATGAAATGCAAGGAGATGACAAGATAAAATGCAAAGAGTGAGAAAATGGTGTAGAATTGTCCTGTGTTTTGTTGCATGTTTTCTTTCCAAGTTCTCACTTCATGGTGTGTAGGAAGTGATGGCTGGAAGGAATGATCGTGCTATAGCTAATGCTCTCCAAGCCTTAGCTTAGGCCTTGAGGGATCAAAATAGAGGAGTAGTTGTGGGAGCTAATGAGTACCAAGGGTTAGACCGTTTTCAGCGAAACAATCCTCCTACTTACAAGGGAGGGTACAACCCTGATGGTGCTCAAAATTGGATACGAGAAATTGAGAAAATTTTTCGAGTTATGGCATGTCCGGAGGAGCAGAAGGTTGTTTTTGGCACCCATACTCTAGTAAAAGAAGCTGAGTACTGGTGGGAAAACACTCGCCAATGCTTAAAGGCTAAAGGTCAAATTGTGACTTGGGAAATCTTTAAGAAAGCATTTCTGGAAAAGTATTTTCCTGAAGATGTTAGAAATAAGAAAGAGATAGAATTTTTGGAACTTAAACAAGGGAACATGACGGTGGCTGAGTATGCAGTTAAGTTTGAAGAATTGGTAAGATACTTTCCTCATTACCAAGGAAGAGATGGAGAAAGCTCCAAATGTGTGAAGTTTTTGAATGGATTATGACCTAAGGTAAAGCAAGTTGTGAATTACCAAGGTATTTGTCAGTTTCCAATACTAGTTAATATGTGTAGGATATGGGATGAAGATTACCGAGACCGAAGGGCATATTACCGGACTATGGGTCCGATGAAGAATAAGAAGATAAAACCTCATAATGGCAAGAAACCGTACCCAATTAAGCAAACAAGTTATTATCCTAATAATCAAAGAACTGTTGCTATGGGATTTCCTGGTAGTAGTGGTAATAGACCCACTAATCTCCCAACCCAAATCACTTGTTTCAAGTGTGGTGAACTAGGCCATCTTTCCTCAAATTGTATGAAGAAAAACCCTACCTGTTTCAATTGTGAACAAAAAGGCCACACTCAACGAGATTGCCCATATCTCAAGAAAGAGCAAAATAATGGAGGCCTAAAGAATCAAACCGGACCTCCGAAAACCTCAGGGAGAATCTTTACTCTTAGTGGTACTGAGACTTCGAAATCTAAAGACTTAATCTCAGGTAAGTGTTTCATAAGTGAAATTTCGTACTCTCTGACTATTGTTTATATCATCGTTGTGCGTAGAAAAATTTAAATTTTCTGCGTCCTTCTTGAGTAAGGATCTTGTGATAGAAACCCAAGTAGTAGGTATATTTTGATTTTTGATGAATATTAGAATTACTTTTCTGATAGAAAATTTTGTGCATTAGCCAAATTAATGTTATTTTAGATATAAATTAGTTATCTTTTGAAGAATTATTTTAAATAATTAATGTTGGTAATTCTGGTTAAATAATCATAAGATATCTATCTCTGTTAACTAACTTTGGTTATGAAAAGATTAGGTTTACCCTAGATTTTGAGGTGGAGCTAACAAATTTCGAGGACGAAATTTTTTGAAAGAGGGGAGAATTGTAACAACCCAAATTTTGGAACTACAGTCAATTGATGGTCTGTATTCAAATTACTAGGGTAAAATGTTAAATTAGAGGCAGTACAAAAAGATTTGGGAGAAATGACAAAAATACCCCTGGACATTTTAAAAATGACCAAATTGCCCCTAGGCATTTTAGTCAGATATTTTAAGAAGGAAATTTTATAAATAGTCTTGGATGTTTGAAAAATGATCAGAATACCCTTAGGGTGATACTTACAGAGATATCCTGAACATTTTTTGGAAATGACGATTATACCCCTAAGGTGAGTGGTGAAATGACCAAAATACCCTTATGTCAAAAATGACTAAGATGACTTCAGAAATTTGTGGGAACCTGAGTATAGGATAAAATACTTTTAGATAACAAATTATCAGCAAGGATGAGGGTAGAGAACCCTAAAATAGAATTTCTACGAATTTTGGAGGACAGGTTGAAAAGTGTTTAATCTAGACTACCTCAGGTATCAGAAAATTATAAGAAAAGTGTGAACATAATCCATAGGATTTTCTTTTAATTATGGGAAGAATAGGTTTCCTAAATAAGTTAATTTAGTAATTTTAATAATTCAAGGCAAGATGAACCAATAAGAAATTAGAATTTAGCTTTTAGCTATTATAGGTAATAAAGGAAAAATTGGATTAATTTGGATTTCTAAATTAAGCCTTGACCTTATGATACAAGATCAATGGAGAAAAACTTTAATAAACTTCAAGAATGAACACATGGATGTTTAAGAGGCTTGGAAACTTGCCATTGGTCCACTTGTATGGTGAAAAATTAATTTAAGTAGATTTTTATCTTGTTTCCTTAGGAAGAACACGTGGGAAGTTCTAAGCATTATTTCAAAGCTCCCAACGGTCAGAAGTTAGATATATTAAATAGGAGTATACCTTTAAACTTTCAAGAAGATCCAACGGTTAACGAACCCGGAATGATTATTTTACAGAAATTGGTTTTGCAAGAATGAAGAAAAAAACATAAAAATCTCTAAAATTTGGCTACTCCACGTAGAAGCAAGGAAAATTAGTGAAACCTTTCCTAAAAGCTTACCAATCCACGTGCCAATTGAGAGCTAAGGAGAATGGTGTGGAATTTTCAAGAATATGGACACTTGGAGGGTGAGAATTTAGTAGCCAATAAGAAAGAACCAAATGGAAAGCAAACTATTATGACTTAAGGAAGATTTTTGTAGCAAAATCACTATATAAAGGGTGAGATGAACTGAAAATAGGGCTTCCTTAAGGGAGTTTCCACGTGCAAACCCCACCCAAAAACCTTCTACTTTATATTTCACCAAAAAAGGAAAACAAAGGCTTATACCTTGAAAGTCCACGTGAAGACCAAGGAATCCTAGGAGCAAGGCTATCCAATTTTAAAGGAGAAAGCAAGGTATGGGGAAGTTTATGATAGGCCTAGTTTGAATATTAACTACATGAGGATTCTTACTTGGTTTCATAAGAAATTAAGCTTTGCATGTTAAGTGCTTGATGAAATGCCTCAAAGAACCAAAGATTGCTATATGAATAGTTAATGAATAAGTAACTTGATTTTAGTGTTATAAACAATTGTTGAATAGATAACTTGAATCTAACCTAATTAATGAAAGCTAAAATGATCTACAACTATATAGAAATAATTGTTTAGAAGTATAGTGCTTAATAGAATATTTAATTACAAGTATATGTTGGATCAAAAGTATTCTATGATTCCTTGAGTTTATATATTTAATTTGATTCTAGAAATTGGTTGGGAACTTATCTATTATGTTGGACTTTATGAAAATTAAGAAATTAAGTATAGTTGTCTTTCAAGCTTTTATGAAACAAAGTTTGCTTATCATGTGTTTGGTAAGAAGGATTCAAAGAAGACAAAGATGGTTTAAGTATTGTAAGGTTGGAAGAAATGTTTGTAGAAATGTGTTGTTGAGTGTGTCCATCAAATTTTCTATTTAAGCCTGGCGGGGGCATAAGTCCGTGTTACTTTCTATTTAAGCCTGGCGGGGGCATAAGTCCGTGTTATTTTCTATTTAAGCCTGGCGGGGGCATAAGTCCGTGTTATTTTCTATATTTTGACTGGCGGGGGCATAACACCGTGTTATTTTATATTTTGCCTGATCGGAGCTTAAGACCGTGTTATCTTATATTTGGCCTAGAAGAAGAATCTGCATTACTTGATGATTATGTTGTATATCTGTGTGTTATATAGTTGATATGACTTGAATTGCGTGCAGTATAGATGATGTGATTGGAATAAGGTGTGAATCCTGTATGTCTCTTCTTTTATAAATAATATTATGATCATGTGAATATATATATTCTTTCATCTATGTTTTTATTCAAACTATGTTTGTCATAAACTTACCCTGTCTTTTATGTTTGTGGTTGACACCTGTGATGACCCCAATTTATTTGGGCGAGCAGATGAACAGTGGTAGCTGAGCATGGATGACGAGTTGAGGATGTGCATGAATGTGAGATGAAGATATGATAAGGATGTTGTGGATTTTGTTTTGTGGCTTATGATATGTTATGTATTTGGACTATTTATAAATAGGCATGTAATATGGACTGTATTATATTTTGTATTGAAAGACTGTCTTTGTATGAACCGCGGTGAGGAAAATCTTTTATGTAATGAAGAAATCATCAAATTAAAGCAAGAAGAAAAGAATTTTTTTGTGAAAAATTTATAACTAAGATAATTCTAATACAAAGTGGACACGAGATTTTTTCTAAAATCAATCAAGCACGGGAGAGTAAAAGGAGACGTTACACCTAACACTTGTATTCATCACATGGCTTACTTTTATAAGTGGTTTTCATGAATATTCTCTTCCCTTCTACATGGTTCTTCACGTGCTCTTCACACCTAAGGGTGAGAACATAAGTTTTTCTTCCTTTTATACCATTGTATGCTTGAGAAAAACTTAATTTCCACTTATGGTTTCCTGTCACAACTATTTTGATAATCTGCTATCTAATAGTATTCTGTATTTCCATCTCTGTATTTCTATCAGGTCATCACAGAATCTCTAAGAATATCTGATCATTTCTGGCCTGAAGGCATTATGGTAATTTCATCCTTCATCCTAGGGGCATAATTATCATTTCCATCATAGAAATATCTATTCAAAAGATCTAAGGGTATTCTTGTCATTTTCAAAATATCCAAGGGCATTTATGTAAGTTTCCCTCTTAAAATATCTTTCTAAAATATCTAGGGGCACTTTTGTAATTCTTAAAAATATTCAAGGGCATTATCGTCCTTTTACCTTCAAGGGCATTTTTGTCATTTCTAATTTACGGTAAGGGCAATATGGTTATTTTTCCCCAAACATTTCCGTAACATCTCTAATGATATTTCATCAAATCTTTCCTAACTTAAGACTTCCATAAATATTTATTGAACTATAGTTAGGGAATTTTGGGGTGTTACAGAAGATTCTTTTCAAAGGATAAGGAAAGTGATGTTCTAAGATTGTTTTCATTATTCAACCTGTTGTATTCATTCATTTGCATGTCATTCACTGGATCATCAGGTGATTTCTTTCCTAAAACTTTGTGGTTGTAATTCTTTTGTGAACTTGTATTTGATTGTCTATTGTAATTGGGTTTCTTGCTTGTGATCTAGAGATAGAGTTTCTCTAGGGGTTGTGCTGAGTAGTGTTCTCAATGGGGTTGTCTCTAAGAATCTAATAGTGTTTTAGATTTCTGAACTTTATCTAGGGTGGATAAAGAGAGACTTTGTAATTACTTGTAAGAACAGAAAATTGCAATAGTGGAACTCTATTCTAGTGTTGAGTGGAGAAAATTGGATGTAGCTTCATAGTGTTTGAAGTGAACCATAATAAATTTTGTGTGCTTTTATCTTGATTTCTCTCTTGATTATATTCTGTTCAACTTGATTTTCTTGTTTTATTTATTAATTCAATTTTGAGCTATTGGATACCTTGGACTGAACATTTGATTGAATAAGGATTCTTTGTTTCAAAAGTGATAAAGATCCTAAAGGAAAACTTTGATTTTGTTTAAGAAAATTTTTATTTACCAAGTCTAACCTATTCAACCCCCACCTTCTTGGTTAAGTGTGAAGTGTTCCTATATTTTACAGTTGGGTGAGCCTTGAGCATTAAATTTTGTTGTGTCTATGGATGACAGCTCGAAAATGGAGCCAAGGCAGAAAGAAGGTACAGAGACAATCATGATGATTCAAATTATAGGGAGTCCACCCTCACCCCCACTACCATCAAAGTTGCCAAACTTGGGTTTGCATGAAGTGGTCAACGGGTTCACAGTTGATCCCCCATGGGGAGACCCCAGAAAGGCACATCTTGTTAGTGTGAATGATTCAGTTTTAAAGGATGAGAAAAAGGAAGGGGAAGTTTTGGAATTCTACCAAGTATGCCCAACTTTTTACATAATGGGTTAAGCTCAAATGGGTTGTAGAAATGGGATTCATAAAAGAGGAGCAAAAAATTGGATAATATGCAACCAAACTCATTCAAGGATTTAATTGGCAAATCCCAAGCCCATGGCAAGAAAGCACCACAATGCTATTAAGAAAGGCAGATGAAGATCATGGTGATGAAGATGAGTCAAGGGATCCAATTTCAACAATTACAACAAGAAACTTGGAGTTTAAACTGGGTGGCAAGATTTATACCACCAAACTTGGATGTTGGTGTAGCCGATGACATGATTATAGAAAAGTGGTAGAAAATGATTGTTGCATCACCCATGGAGGTCCAAATTAATCAGAATTTGCTTTCATCCTAACCTCCATCGAAGCCACCAAATTCAACCTGTGTGCAAGGCAATGGATCGTTCCCAGCTAAGCTACAATCAGTGCAATTGTCTTCCAGCAATTGGGGAAAACTTGAGTAAGTGTATCATTTTAGTTTAAAATTCCAATTTTCAAATTCATACCTTGAGGACAAGGTTGATTTTTAGGAGGGATTTAAGATATAAGGAAAAGAGAAAGTTAGTTAATATAGTTAGGTTGTTAGTGAGTTAGTTAACTAGTTAGTTAGAGGGATTTATTAGGATAGGGGGAAATCATATCATTTGTAGATTGAGCGTTAGCTCTTTGTGAAAGGAGAAATCTTTTGTGAAGGGAAAATCTTTGGATGGGAGTTTTCTTTCCTATTTTATGTTCTTTTCTTACTAGTGAATAAAATTCTTTCTTTTTTTTCTTGTTTCAATTCCTGGTTCCTAGCACAAGACTGCATTGCTTTCCAACTCATGAAAAACTAGTGTCCAAAGGTGTAAATTGTCCTCCAAATTGTTGTCTTGTTTCCACCCTTTTGAAAATGAGTGGCATCCCTTTATCACGCGTGAGAGCAATTGATATTTGGAAAACTACAGGTTTATGGTCCATAATCAACTCCAAAATTCATTCAGCCGAATGTTACAAAGAATTTATGTTTAATTTGCTCCTCCATCTTAAACCTCAAGAAAGGAACAAGGTTGCGTTATTCTTTGGAGTATTTGGAAAGATCAAAACAACAGTGTGTGGGACAATATTGATTCATCTTCAGCAATAATGGTCTCCCAAGCTCTTCAATATTTTTTAGAATGGCTCTTAGCTCAAAGCAGCAGCCTATCTCTAACACCACCACCAATTCTAGCCCCTATATCGTGGTCTCCTCCTCCACAAAACTTAATCAATTGTAACATAGATGCTCCCATCTTCAAGGATCAGAATTCTATTGGCATTGGTTTATGTTTGCGAGATGATTTTGATACTATATCAAGGTTCAAACTTAAATTTTTCCAGGACTATCTCAGCCTCAAGAAGTCGAAATTTATGCTCTCCACCAAGCCATTCAATGGACATAGCAACTCCAGTTAACAAATGTGATCTTCGAAACAAATTGCAAATTGATCAAGGACATCTTTGAATTTGTA
Organism: Glycine tomentella; assembly: GCA_007407185.1. Taxonomy (NCBI): domain Eukaryota; kingdom Viridiplantae; phylum Streptophyta; class Magnoliopsida; order Fabales; family Fabaceae; genus Glycine; species Glycine tomentella. The sequence goes on along the minus strand of PYAF01004569.1, from coordinate 15,285 downwards.
AAAGTGGAACAAAACGTTTCCATGCTTTATTAGCTAAGTGTAAGGCTAAGGCAACTATAAACTTAGTTTCAAACTCTCGTTGAGTTTTGTAATGATGCGAGCCAATATTATTGCTCACAATTTAGCCAAGGCATCAATATTTCATGCTAGCTCTCATGACTTTATTTGCATTACAATATATGTATTCTCATCAATCCTTAATGAAATGACATGATTTGGTTTGACTAAAAAAAAATTAGTTAATTTGATTTATGAGGGTAGAAAGTACAACTAGGTAAGGAAGATAAAGTGCTTTTTACCCAAATTATATCTATTTTCGCAATTTTTCAATAATTAAAGGATTTGCATAGAAGTTTTAATTGTTGCCTATCTCTAGGACTGTCACTGTTGCAGCACCACAATCTAAAGCCAATTGGGGTTGGCAAAGTGGGCCAGCCCACCAAAAATGGGCCGGGCTGGCCCACCCCACTAAAAATGTGGGCCGGGTTGGACTGACCCACTTTTGTAAAGTGGGCTGAAAATGTCAACCCACCCTACTTTAAGGTGGGTTAGTGGGCCAGCGGGCCAGTCTACTAACCCACCTTAAAAATATTTTTAAAAAATATTTAATAAAAAATAAAAATTATTTTTTAAAAAATAAAAATTATTTAAATTATACTAAAAATTAATATTAAATTCATGTCTGCAATCATTTTAATACTTTACCTCACATGAGATGAGAACTTGAGAAACCAAAAACAACAGAATCAAACAAGTCTTGCAACATTCATTGAACTTCCAAGAACAATTAAACAAAATTAGAATGTGAAATATTTTTTTAAAAAAATATTGTTTAATAATATTTTAAAAAAATATTTAAGTTATACTAAAAATTAATGTTAAATTTATGTCTACAATTATTTTAATACTTTACCTCACATGAGATGATGAGAACTTAAAAAAATAAAAAATAACATAATCAAACAAGTCCTGCAACATTTATTGAACTTCTAAGAACAATTAAACAAAATTAAAATGTGAAATATATATGTAAAAACCAACCTAACATCCATGAAAAATTATATGTTATTAGAGTCTAACACTAGATTAATAAATGAAATTAAAGTTTACAAAACAACATCCATAATTTCATACATTAAATTTAAAATACAAAAATAATATATTTTTTATTTTATTTTTTTGGTGGGCCGAGGTCCGGTGGGCTGGCTTGGCCCGGCCCATATTTTGGTCCACGTTTTAGTGAGCTGGGTTGGCCCAACCTGTTTTCCTAATGTGGGCTGGAAGTGTCAACCCAACCCACATATTTTTGTGGGTTAAACGGACCGACCCGCCGGACCAGGCCCATTTTGCCAAGGCTAAAGCCAATGCACTTGAAGGTGGGGTTAGAAAGTTGGCAAAACGACAATTAAGAGCTTCTTTGAAATACTCGTGGAAAAGTTGTTTTAAGTTAAAGAAAAAAAAAAGTGCGATGTATATGCTTATGCTTCGGCTTCCAGAGCTAAACCCATCTTTGGAAAAAAAAAGTACTCAAACATATTTCTTTTGAAAAAAGGTCTCGTTACCATTGGTTTATTAGTAATTGGAAAATAATTAATTTCTTTTATGTTAAATGGATGGTGGAAACTTAATAAAAGTTTGATATTTATATCAAGAGATAAATCATATAGCAATGATTGACATAAATAATAATAACTTATTTCTTTAATCAAATTATTTAGAATTCAAATTCTGATATTAAATATAGAATAAACTATATTGAAGAGAAAATATTTACCTTCTATATACTCACAGTCCTAACAAAAGTTAATCACTACTTCCTACAATAATACTTTATTAAAAAAATAAACATACAAATATCTCAATATAATATCAAATTTTGACCCTATATGACCGACATGTCCTATAATGGACACCCAATCCAATTAAAAACTGTGTCATCAACTCATCACAACAGCATGGTGCAGACCATGAAATGACCGGCAGAAAAAAGAGCATAAAATCATGTAGATATATACGAGGACGCGGAGACCACCTTAAAATAAAATTCGTAATGATTAGATTCTTGAAGTTTAAACTAGACTCATACGGTTATTAAGCAATGATTGAAAGATATAGGATTCCAACAAGGACATCGAAGGCATAATTCTAAATCACTTGAATAACTACAAGTATCAACGTAACGTACCGAGAAAAAAAAAACTAACATAACATTAAGATTTCAAACCATACACCATTGTTGCCTTGGCTTGTTAAATTGGCTAAGGACGAGCATAATTCTAGCTCATCTCTTCTCCCTCACAACGCCTACAAGAATTGTAGCAACGAAAAAAGAACACAACAAAGTTACAAAATGATAAATAGGATATGAGACCACTCAACCTATCACCCCATTTTCCATGTCATGGCAAAGTTTTTACCCACAGGGATGCTCAAGCCCCTCAAAGCAACCATCAAAGTCTTCTTTTCTCCTTCTCCCTCACTGTTCAAGTGCTCATGTGCTGATGTAGTAACATTCACATTCGAGCCACCCATTAGAGGCTTTCCATCTATCTCAAGTGAAGACACTGCTCCATTTCCTGCTAATCCCAACACAGATATAGAATCAATAATCCAACCCTTGTCCAAGGCAAACTTGCCCTCTTGGACTTCTGACCAAACTTTCACAGCTCCTTGGTCCACAGTTGCATGGAGATCAACGTAGGTTGAATAGCCATTTCCAAGGTTCATGTCAGGCAACTCATCGTCGTCGACGAAAAGGTTCCCCTTAGCCTCTCCTTGGGTGGCGCCCAATGGGAAGGTTACGATGAGGGTGAAGGGTGTCGTTCTAGCCTCCTTAGAGACCATTCCACCCTGCTGCATAGGAAGAATGGTGTTCTGATACAAATGCACATTGACAACATGAAGAGGAGCGTCAAGGGTAATGTAGACTCCGTCCTTTGATGTAATGGTGTGTGTCCAATCAAGCAAACTGTACCAGCTACCAGGAGGAAAGAGTGCTTTCACTTGTGTTTTTCCCTGCTCAAGCACTGGAGAAACCATGAGACTGCTTCCTAGCAAGAACTGGGTGCTTAGGCCGTAGCATTCAGTGTAAGTTGGAAATGAGAAGAAAAGAGGTCTAGCAATTGGGGCTC
>PYAF01004569.1:0-12054 GCA_007407185.1 Glycine tomentella | reverse complement strand
TTGAACTATGTAATCGATTACAATCAATTGGTAATCGATTAAGGCAGAGTGATCTTATTTTCAAAATAGCTTGGTAATCGATTACAAGTAAATGGTAATCGATTAAACCAGTCACTCATTAAATTCTACATGAATGCAATGGTGAAATAATCGATTAAAACGATATGATAATCGATTAATTTGTTCTTGACTTATTTCCTGCATTCTGAAGAACAATGTAATCGATTATAGATGTATGGAAATCGATTAAAACACTTAGAACTTATTTTTCCAAAAAGCTTTGTTTAATTTTCAGTTTCAAATCAATTACTTAAGCTTTTGTGATGTAATGCATGAATGATACTTAATGAAAAACATATAGAAACTTGGATCAACAAAAGACTTCTTTTCCTTTTACATTGAATCACAAATTTGATCTTCAAGCCTTCAAACCTTCAATCATGTTGAAAGCCAAAACTATTCCAAGTCTTTAATCTTCAAAAAAAACTCCCCCTTAGTTCAGCAATCTTTCAAATCAACATTAGTATTGCCAAATACTCATGGTGCATTTGAAGTGTATTGCGATGCTTCAAAGAAAGGTTTAGGTTGTGTGTTAATGGAAAATGGGAAAGTGGTAGCATATGCATCTAGACAGTTAAGACCCCATGAAGCCAAATACCCAACTCATGATTTGGAATTAGCAGCAGTAGTGTTTTTGCCTTAAAAATCTGGAGACATTATCTGTATGGAGTAAAATTTGAAGTCTTTTCGGATCATAAGAGTCTTAAATACCTTTTTGACCAAAAAGAGTTGAATATGAGACAAAGAAGATGGGTTGAATTTCTTAAGGATTATGATTTTGAGTTAAAATATCATCCATGCATTAAGTAGGAAATCTCTGCATGTATCTAGGAAGATGATCAAGGAAATGAAATTAATAGAAAATTTCAAAAATCTTAATTTAGGATTTTCTGTTAATTCTAAAAGTATCATTTTGAGTCAAATACAAATTACTAGTGATTTCAAAGAATACATTAGGCTAGGACAGTAGAGAGATTCAAATTTTCAACAAATTTTAACTCAAGTCCAAGAAGGAAAATTGCAAGATTTTGGGGTAAATAATGATGGGTTGTGGACTTATCAAAAGAGAATATGTGTACCCAAGATTGATGGATTAAGAGATAAAATTTTCAGTGAAGCTCACAAAAACAATTTCACAATGCATCCTGAATTACTAAGATGAATCAAGATCTGAAGAAAATGTTTTGATGGCCTGGTATGAAAAAGGATATAGCAGAGTTTGTAGGAAAGTGTTTAGTATGTCAAAAGGTAAAGATAGAACACCAAAAACCTTCTGGCACTCTGCAACCTTTAGAAATTCCTCAGTGGAAGTGGGAGAATGTATCTATCGATTTTGTAGTAGGATTACCTAGGACTGTTTCTAGTCACGACTCAATTTGGGTCATTGTAGATAGACTTACTAAGTCAGCTCATTTTATACCCATTAAGATCTCTTATTCATTAGAAAGATTAGCTCAACTATATATACAAGAAATAGTTAGATTGCATGGTGTACCTTCCACTTTGATTTCTGATAGAGACCCCCGTTTTACTTCTAGGTTTTGGGGAGTATTACAAAAAAGCATTTGGAACCAAGTTATGCTTAAGTACTGCTTATCATCCCCAAACAGATGGACAAACAAAAAGAACCATACAAACCCTAGAAGACATGTTGAGAGCTTGTGCGATAGATCAACAGGGTTCTTAGGAGAGATATTTACCATTAGCAGAGTTTGCATATAATAATAGTTATCATACAAGCATAGGAATGGCTCCATTTGAAGCTCTGTATGGTAGGAAATGCCAGTCTCCTTTATGTTGGTATGAATCTGGGAAAGAAAGTCTTTTGGGACCAAACCTGGTAACTCAAACCACGGAACAAATCAAGAAGATTAGAGAGAAATTAGTAACAACTCAAAATAGACAAAAACATTATGCTGATAAAAGAAGAAAACCTCTAGAATTTGAAGAAGGAGGACATGTTTTTCTTAAATTTACTCCAATTACAGGAATAGGACGAGCAATGAAGGTGAAAAAGTTGAGTCCTCATTTCATTGGTCCTTTCCAAATTCTAAAAAGAATAGGTACAATAGCTTACCAAATAGTCTTACCACCAAATCTTTCCAACCTTCATAATGTCTTTCATGTCTCTCAACTCCGTAAATATATTTCTGACCCGAGTCATGTTCTAGAATCTGAATCAATACAGTTAAAAGATAATTTAATTATGAACTTGCCCCCGAGAAGAATTTTGGATAGGGAAATAAAGCAATTAAGAAATAAGTCTGTGCCACTGGTAAAAGTAACATGGGGACAAGGACGCTTAGAAGAATGTACCTAGGAATTAGAATCAGAGATAAAGAAGATGTACCCTGAACTGTTTACAGGTATTTACAAATTTTGAGGACAAAATTTATTTTTTAGGTGGAGTGAAATGTAACATCCTCAAAATTATATCTTGAATTCATATTAATATTGAATTGTGAAAGTGTAATGATAACTAGATAAATGACCATATCACCTTTCCCTTGAAAATAGAAATTTCAGAAATAACCCTAAGGTGAAAATTACACAAATACTCTTGGACATTTTGAAAATGACAATAATACCCCTAAGATGAATGGCAAAATTACCAAAATGCCCTTAGGCCAGAAATGCCCAAATATCTTTAGAAATTTTGTAGAAACCTGATGAAATTATAGAATACTCTTAGCTGACAGAGTATCAAAATATTTTGTGATAGAAAACTTTAGAATAAAATTTCTATGAATTTTATAAGATAACAACTTTGAGACTTTATTCAAGAGAATTCAAGCATTAGAAAAATATGGAGAAATGATAAATAAAATCTATGGAATTTTCTCTTAGTTGAAGGATGTATAGATCTATTTAATAAAATAGTTTAATAATTTTTATGGTCAGGAGTGGTATGAACCAATCAGAATTAAGATAAGAGTAATTTTGTATGTAAGATTTATGTAGCACTCTGTATAGACTACTTGCGAGTAATTTAAAATGTCATTGAGATCAATTTCTAGGAACATCTAGAGTTCTATTATTCAATATTATCTTTAGGTAGAAAAGTTCAAATTAAACTTGACTTCTTATTAGAAAATACCATGTGTAAAGCCACAAGGAAATTGAATTTTTTCTTCATTATCAAAAATGACATATACACAAAATAACATGAAACAAAGCAAGATTACTCTTCCTTCCCTAGAAGTTCACGTGAAAATGGAGAAGGTGGGAGAAGTTTCAAGACGTGCCAAGTGTTAGGACACTTGTAAAGGCAAGCTTTATGATGAATACAAGTGTTAAGACACTTGTAAGGCATATGATGAGCTTAGAAGATTTTTCTTCCTTTTTCCTCTAGCATTCACGTGAAGAAGCAAGAAGCATGGAGAAGCTTCATGATATGCCAAGTAAGTGGACACTTGGAAGGAAGAAAAGAAGGAAGCTTTAAGATTAGGACAAGTGGTGGGACACTTGTAAAAAATCAAGACAAGTGTAGGGACACTTGTAAAGGAATCATCATGACTTAGAGATTTTTGGAAATATTCAATTATTTTCCACCTACTATATAAAGGGAGGAGGAGGAACCTAGTGCAAGCCAATTTCAAGACCACCCCTTTCTACAACCTCACGTGAAACTCTCTCCTCACACCACCTTCATTTCATTTCATCTTTCCCTTTAAAGCTTAAATCAAGTAAGAAAGAAACCTCATCACCTTGAAGAAATCACGTGTAGAAGCAAGCAACCTTTAGGAAGAATTTGACAAGCTTAGTAGAAGGATATCAAGACTCAAACTCACTTGAGGTAGGCTAGGCTTCAATCTCTAGTTAAGTATTTGTTTGGTTTAACCTATTTGCTTAATTAGGCAGATTTATGGTTATTGCTTAAGTTGGAATTTCATGATATTTGAAGGTTATTTTATGATATGGAAATGTTGATTTAAACCATAGGATATGTGATGATTTATAGGATGTAATATTGGGGATGTTGGGAAGTAGATTTGGTGATCTTTGGAAGTGATTTTGATGATATTTTGGCTGTTTGTTCATAATTTTATGATGGTACCATTTTAAATTAATTTTTAGAAGTAGAGGTTGAATGTTATATAGTTAAATGGTTCAAATGTTTGAATGTTCAAATTTGAGGATGAAGTAGAAAGGTGGTAGTTGAAAGGAGAGGTTTTAATCTTTTCTTGTGAAGATTTAAAGGATTTAGAAAATTATTTGAAAGACATATTGTGGTTATTAGTTAGATTACTAACATGATTTTTCTATAGCTTGAGGATATTCATGTATCATGCCTAAGTTGGTATGATTTTTACTTGAATAAGGTATGATTGTTTAAACCATACTTTTGGATACGTATAATATTATGATAAAAATATTTATCCAAGAGATGATATGTATGTTGCTTATGGATTTTTATTATGGATGAATATTGATGTGATTATAGGTTGATTCTTGTTTCTAAGTCCAGTACGAGATTTTGTGAAATAGAATCTAATACTACATACAGTATGATATGTAGTACCCAAGTGCACGGATATGACATAATTCATGCATGTTTGCGTAAGACGATCGCGGTGTCTACACCCAGTACGAGGTGTAGCTACATACAGTACGATATGTAGTGGCCATGTGCACTCTGGGATAGTTTATTTCATGCATTCATATAGTTTGCATAATTTTATGGATTTTGTTTTGAATATATTAAGGATTTTACTAACGTACTAACGTGTTTGGTGGTTTAGCTTTTGCCTACTGAGAAATTTTATTTCTCACTAGATTTGTTTCATTTTTTTTAGATGGCAACAGGGTTAAATCTCCTTGATGACCTAGTTCGTTGATGGCACAGAAATAAAGATATGAAGTAGACTTTTATTTGGAAGAGCTTGTACTTGTTAACTTTTGTAACAAGAATTATAGTTGTTTGTAATATAAAACAGTTTATCCTTGCGTTTAGAATTTATACTATTATATGTTCAGTAAAAATTATTATTGCCTAACGATTTCTTAGAAACTTAACTCAAATAAAAATACAATATCTAGAATAATTTTAAGTCCTTACAGAGCATAATATCTTTTGTAAAAAACATACACCATGGTATTTTCTCTTAAAAAATTTTTGTTAATTAATTCATCACTAAGACAAAGAGATAAAAATTAAGAGTAATTAAAAAATATATGGACCAAAAATACTAAAAATTTTGTTTAAGGATTAAAAAAAACAAAAAATTAAGAACCAAACACTATTAAACCCGTACATAATATATGGATGCGGAGTAAATAACCAAAAAAAAAGTCAAATAATTTGTTTTTCTTTTTCTTTTTGGCAGGGATGCCAAATAGTTTGTTTGTTTTCATACATCACTCATGTAAAGAAACATTAAAAAAATTATATCTTTTGTCCATTTATCTTTATTTATAATCTATAATTATTATAATAACAATTATTTCATTTGATATATACATTTTTTTAGGTGATTTTATTTTCTAACTAATTCTGAAAATTATCGCTAAATCAGACTGTCATTATAATAGATAATTTCTTAAACATGATAGTTATTCATATCTTTTAATTATTTTTATTTTTAATTAAAATAAAAAATAAAAGATAGTAATTTTTTATAGATAGAAGATATTGGTCATAAGACATTTTATATTAACCGTTATTGAAAAGTTGTCAGCTCGAAAAATATTGTTGAAAAAAAATGTGTAAACGAAATATTAACATGAAAATTGTGTAAAACAATGTCAATTAACAGAATAATAATAAAAAAAAAACAATGAAGAAGACACCTAACTTCACTTAAATCCATAGATTAAGTGGATGGAGAACTTAATGTGCACAGTGCACGGATAGAGAAGAGAAGCCTCCATGATATTACCTGGACTTTAGCCAAGGATTGGATCCAGCCGAGAATCACGCCTCTTTTTCTCTTCTCCAAACACAGAAACAGCGTCTGTTTTACGCCTAATTTTTAATACTACATAGTATTTTATAATAAGATTTACTTTTAATTTAATTTAATTTAAAAACAATGAAAGTAAAATAAATTTAATTTAATTTAATTTATTAGTTAAAATTATAAAATGGGAGATTTTTTTATAATTTTTATATTCATAATTTTTTTATAAATTAGTTTGCTAATAAATTAATTTTATTTTTAAAAATTAATTTATTATATTTCTTATTTTTCTTTTATATATTTTTTGTAAAATTTATCTGATTATTAATAATATTTTATTTTCATTTTTTAACCATGTTCTGTGTATAAAATTTGATTTTGATGATGTCTGATTTTTATTTAACAGTGATTAAAAAGATAGACTCTAACAAAGATGATTAGTTAAATTTTCTGAAAAAATTAATAATATTTATAATCGATAGATACTTAGTATTGATGTTTTGAAAAACTCGAGCTTAATTTCATTCAAAGTAACATGATATTAGTATATTCCATTGCAACTAATCCCCTGCGTTACTACATATTGTATGCATAAGATGCCCTGAAATTCTTGGAGCCACCGCTAGGAAAATCTGGGATGCAAACGCAACACCGGGTCCAGAGAGAGAAGAAATATGAGAAACAAACAAACCATGCTCATGGGACCGGTTGGCCCACAGACCATGAGAGATTGCCTCGTTTCCCCACACGATCACATGCATCCGATAACTCATGCCTCTCTTGCACGTTTCTGTTTGGCGGGTAGACCTTAATATGATTTAGACAAAATCAGAATTTACAAGAAAAGCATTTGTCCAAATTAAAAGATTTGTCGGAAGTTAACACTAAATATTTTATGAAACTAGATACAGTGACATTAATTGTAGAGACTAGAGTGTAGATACTGCGACACTAAATAGTGCTAGTGCATCACTATTAATTTTCTTACATTATAATTGAAATTTCATTTAATAATTAATCACTAATTATAATTATACTTGAATAAAATGATAATTCATACAATGACAAAATTCTTATATATTTTATTTCCGGAATTCATGTATGATTTAGTCCTTTTAATACAGAAGTTGACTACAGTTAAAGAAACTGATTTATTATAAATTAGCAAATCATATTTAACACTTTTAATATTACTCAGACTAAATAATTCTAATTCATTTTACTAAATTTTTTTTTGTGCTATTATAACATTAAAAATATTTATTAATTTTATTGATTATTAATTTATGTTAAAAAATATGATTAATCACTTTTAATAAATTTATCTTTTAATTATATATTTTTTATCTATCAAACTTAAACTTAATACTTTGTTTATTTGAGAAGACTAAACTTAATATTCCTTGAATTATTATTATTATTAGCTCTAAAACAACACTCACATATTCAGACCAGTACATTAAAATCCACAGATGGGTAGGAAGGTAATTTGCCACACATCAACATCTATCTAGCTGGTTATTTATACACCCATTGCTACCCTCACAGTAGCAGTAGCAGCTTTACTCCATAGTGAGCTATGGATTCTCCCAACCGTTTTGCTGCTCTATCTCTCTCTTCTCTTCGCCTAGCTCTGCTTCTATGTGCAGTTGGGGGGGCTACTTCTTCTTCTTCTTCTTCCACAAATGCCACCAAAATTGGCCAAGGCTACCGTCTGGTCTCCATTGAAGAGACCCCTGACGGTGGTCTTATAGGGATCCTTCAAGTTAAGCAGAAAACCAAACCCTATGGCCCTGACATTCCCCTTCTTAGGTTCTATGTCAAGTAAGTTCCACTCCTACAATCACCACTATGCATATGCATCTGCATCTGCATTTGGACTTTTTAAAAATACCCTTTTGCATTTTGCTAAACATTAGTGTATAGTTTTCCATAAAGTGTAGAAAATACGGTTCAAATCTTGCTGAGAAAGAGATGTTCATATTTAGTATTTGATAGTGTCTTGAACAGCATTATCTCGTTATGTGCCTTTTTGCATTTCCCTAAACATTAGTGTTTTTTTCATAAGCCATTGTTATTTTTTTTTTATCTGTTGTTAATTTGTTAGTTTTTTAGTTCTTTTTAGTTAGAGGGATTTGAATCTACGATTTCTCCCTCTGTCCTTTTGCCTTTAACCTAAGCCTCCTTTTCCTAAACCTTAGTCTTTAGCAGAAGGGCTGGTCCTTTATAATGTAGTGAACTATGGTTTAATTTTCTATCCTCTATCGAGAGAGGGGTTTACATTTAATATCTGATGGTGTCTAGAAACAAGCAATGTTTTTTGTGTTTCAATGTGTAACAGCTGTTTGTTATTTTTATTTTATTTTATTTTATTTTATTTTATTTTTGACCTTGTTCATTGTGTTTGATTTTGCAGGCATGAGACAGAGAATCGTTTGAGGGTACACATAACCGATGCACAGAAGCAAAGGTGGGAGGTTCCCTATAACCTTTTGCCAAGGGAGCAACCACCACCTTTGAGTCAAAGCATTGGGAAGTCCAGGAAGAACCCTATTACAGTCTCTCAGTATTCTGGTTCTGAGTTTCTGTTCAGCTACACCTCAGACCCTTTTAGTTTTGCAGTGAAAAGGAAGTCCAATGGTGAGACCCTTTTTGACTCCTCCTCTGGTGATTCTGACCCTTTTAGTTCCCTTGTTTTTAAGGACCAGTACCTTGAGATTTCCACCAAATTGCCCAAAGATGCCTCTTTGTATGGTTTGGGAGAGAACACACAGCCACATGGGATCAAGTTGTACCCTAGTGAGCCTTACACCTTGTACACCACTGACATTTCAGCCATTAATCTCAATGCTGATCTGTATGGATCACACCCTGTGTACATGGATCTCAGAAATGCAGGTGGCAAGGCTTCTGCACATGCTGTTCTGTTGCTCAATAGCAATGGAATGGATGTCTTCTACACAGGAACTTCTCTTACATACAAGATTATTGGGGGTGTTTTCGACTTTTACTTCTTTTCTGGGCCTAGTCCTCTGAATGTTGTTGATCAGTATACTACCTTAATTGGCAGACCAGCTCCAATGCCTTACTGGGCTTTTGGTATGATTCATTTGTCACTCTTTTGTTTTTTTATGTTGCTTATCTACTTTGTATGTATGATATTGGTGAAATTGATTTGCGTACTATTAATATTTAGTATTCTTTTTGGTAGATTGAGTAATTATCAATTAGAAACACTGGGGTTTGACATATGCAAATACTTCATGATACCATATACTTGCTCTGAATAAATAGAAGGAAACCAAAGTTTTCAAATCTGTGATTATTTGATTTCAGTGACTTTTTGATTTATGATTCTGTGATCATTTTGTTGATGTGCATAATGCTGTTGACAATGCAATGAGTCATGTTATTCCGATTAGCTGTTTTCTGCTTTAGCTTATCTGCATATTGAATAATGGGGGATGTTCTGATTTATTTCTAAAGTTGGGTCTGCAAAGATATTTTAATTATTTGGCACTGTTTGTATGATATCGATGCTGGCTAACTTTTGTACGTCCAATTTTAGTTGTTGAGTAATATAATACCTTTAAGGTCCACATGGAAAGATAAGGTACCACATAAAAATTGGAAACTTAACTTTACCATATAAAAGAATTCATCTTTTCTGATAAACTTTAGAGTCAAGAATTTGACCTTTGTGACATGCTTCTACAAAGCAATCTGTTGGTCCTTTTCAAAGACTATCATTGTGTACACGTGGTCCATCACTTTGTTTATTTTTCTATGGAAAGAGATCACATTCATATTTAGATCGGATTGTGGGTCAGTAGCACTATCTTTGGAGAAGATTTTCCTGTCCTTTTAAAGATAATCTCTCTTGATAGATGGAATATGGAATTAACTGATCAATTACTACAATAGAGGTAAAAATTGAGGTGAAAAATTCATGGATCAGTTTTCAATATGACTTTGCAAGTAAAACTGATCCAGGGACTTTTCATCTTCAATTTTAACCCCGTGCTGAACTGACCCCAAGTTTTGTTGATAAGCATAGTAGGCCCAGAAGTTTTACTAATCCCAGATAGCCATTGCTACCTAATCTGCTTGATATTGCTAACATTTTTGGAATAAGATTAGCCTTGGGATAAGGAAAGCATACAGTTTAGTTTGGATTATTTCCTATGAACTAATCATGGCTTTATGGTGCATGGTGTGTGTTTTTGCCTTATGGGGAGAGGGGTGGGCAGGGAGACAGGAGCTTATAAAGTTAAAGAATTTGGTGAAAGCATCAAAGATTTTTTCTTGTTAATCTAGAATTTGCTTTTGAAAATCTATTCTTTTTATGGCATACATTATTTTACTATACTTTGCTTCATTCACATGATGCTGCTTCTTTTGTCAATTAAATGAAAAGGGTGGGTTGCATTTGATCCTTATGATTCCAGATCTAATTGAAAGTGGTGCCTGGAGTTTTCTAAAAATATTTTAACTGATACCCATTCACATGATGCTACTTCATTTGTCAATTAAATGAAAGGGGTGGGTAGCATTTGATCCTTATGATTCCAGATCTAATTGGAAGGGGTGCCTGAAGTTTTTCCGAAAGTATATTTTAACTTTTTAACTGTTATATCATTCACATGAGGCTATTTTATTTGTCAGTTAAATGAAAGAGGTGGTTAACATTTAATTTGTATTATTCCAGATCTAATTGATAGTGGTACATAAAGTTTTTCTAAAAGTAGTTTAACTGATATATTCATTTATTTGGTATTATAGGATTCCACCAATGCAGATGGGGATATCATAATCTATCAGTGGTAGAAGATGTTGTGGAGAATTACAAGAAGGCTCAAATCCCACTTGATGTGATCTGGAATGATGATGATCACATGGATGGGAAAAAAGACTTCACACTCAACCCAGTCAACTACCCTCGTTCGAAACTTCTAAACTTCCTGGACAAGATACACAACATTGGCATGAAATATATTGTCATTATTGACCCTGGAATTGCTGTTAACACTAGTTATGGTGTATATCAAAGGGGTATAGCTAATGATGTTTTTATCAAGTATGATGGCGAACCCTTCTTGGCTCAAGTTTGGCCTGGGGCAGTGAACTTTCCTGATTTTCTCAATCCAAAGACGGTTTCATGGTGGGTTGATGAGATTCGCCGCTTCCATGAACTTGTTCCTGTTGATGGCCTGTGGATTGACATGAACGAAGCTTCAAATTTCTGTTCTGGGAAGTGCAAAATTCCCAAGGGAAAGTGCCCGACTGGAACAGGACCTGGATGGATATGCTGCTTGGATTGCAAGAACATCACCAAAACACGGTGGGACGATCCTCCATACAAAATTAATGCCTCAGGAATAAAAGCTCCTATTGGCTTCAAAACAATAGCCACTAGTGCGTACCACTATAACGGCGTTTTGGAGTATGATGCTCACAGTCTTTATGGTTTCTCTCAAACCATTGCAACTCACAAGGGCCTTCAAGGGCTTCAAGGCAAAAGGCCCTTTATTTTGTCCCGCTCCACTTATGTTGGATCAGGCAAATATGCTGCACATTGGACTGGTGACAATCAGGGAACATGGGAGAACTTGAGGTACTCAATATCCACAATGCTTAATTTTGGCATATTTGGGGTGCCAATGGTGGGTTCAGATATATGTGGCTTCTATCCACAGCCCACTGAAGAACTATGCAATAGATGGATTGAAGTAGGTGCTTTCTACCCGTTTTCAAGGGATCATGCAAACTACTACTCCCCTAGACAGGAGCTTTACCAATGGCAATCAGTAGCTGAGTCTGCTAGAAATGCTTTGGGCATAAGGTATAAGCTACTCCCATTCCTTTACACCTTGAACTATGAAGCTCATGTCAGTGGAGCCCCAATTGCTAGACCTCTTTTCTTCTCATTTCCAACTTACACTGAATGCTACGGCCTAAGCACCCAGTTCTTGCTAGGAAGCAGTCTCATGGTTTCTCCAGTGCTTGAGCAGGGAAAAACACAAGTGAAAGCACTCTTTCCTCCTGGTAGCTGGTACAGTTTGCTTGATTGGACACACACCATTACATCAAAGGA
>PYAF01004568.1:349014-425318 GCA_007407185.1 Glycine tomentella | reverse complement strand
AGAAATCTTAAAAACTCAATCTTAATTAAAGCTATCATTAATGGACGTGTTTGGATAAATAACTTAATCAAGGTTTATTTTAAAATTACTTATAGTAATATTAAAACTTATGTATAAGTTGTTTTTATTACAATAAAAGGAAAATTAGAGCTAAACTGTTTTTGTATAAGTTGTAAGTTATTTTCATAAATTATTTTAAAAGACTTATTGAATTAGTTAGACACAACTTATGGACACATCATAAATTATGTGCATAAGTTCTTTCAAGCAATTAAAAAGTGTTTATATTTTAAGATAATTAAGTCTAAAAAAGTTGTAAATAAACTCTTCGATATTAAAGGGGATGTCTTCTTGTCATATGCGTGCATGGTAGATGTATTAAAAATGGGAATGAATTTTATGAGTTTGGGAATAAATTTTCAACCATATGTATGAGTTTGTAAATTTAATTTTATAAAATTAATACTAATTTGAAAATAAAACAACTTATGATTAGAAATGTTCATGTTAAAACTAATTTATAGAGAAAAAAAATATTAACTTCTCAACTTAACACAAAAATTACATTATTTTTTTTCTTTACTTTTTTGAGTGTATTGACTCCTTTGTCAAAGACAAACTTATTTGGACTGAATAGAACTATTTAATTAGATGACAAAGTTCAACTCAAACATGAGGCCATTGGTGCTAAGGATTTAATCAAATACACCTTTGTAAACAACCTTTATTAAATTATAAAATATTACACCCAAACATACTTTTGTTTTCGTAAATTAAACCACTAACGTGAATTTGGAGAGCATTTAGATGTGCTAGTAGTTACAGAAATATACATGCTAGTAGATAGTTACCATCAGCACGTGTTTCAAAGCCTATTTAGATACAAGATTAAATATTTTTCAGAATTTTTTTATTAAAAAATACTATATTTTTAATAAAAAAAACTCTTAAAAATATTTTTGACTTATATCCAAACAGACATTAGTCGATAAAATTGATTTATCTTATAGCCAAGGGTATTAAGTTGAAGTCTCTATCTCTAGAGGGAAACTCATACTATTTTTGTCCATTCTAGTCATATGTACAACGTGCTATCTAAATACTGATATTCCTGTTAAAAAATAGTGAAATGTCAGTAAGTATGCTAGCAGTTGGCAGCTCTTAGATCCTTAAAGTATCTGACAATCTAGCGATGCATTTATATTTCATTAATATATATGTTGACTTATTTGTAATAGCAGAACACGTATATACACTGTGCAGAGCTATTCCTTACAGTGATTGAAACAGTCAACAACAACTCTTAAAAGTTTTCAAATTAATGTATGTACTAACAAAAGTTTTTTAGCCACCAGCAGAAATTTTTAAATTCAATTCAATCAGATCGCAAAACTTATATATATATATATATATCGGTGTCTTTAAGATATTAGTTAAAAAACTAAAAAAGAAATTTTTTTATTGAAATGCGAAAGTTTCAGTAACAAAAAATATTTGCATGATAAATATATTTTTTTAGTTTCTTAATTATTATCATAAGAAGACTGATTAAAAGATCATTGTTGCACAGTCACAATTAACATTGTTGCACTGTCACAAAGCAAAGGCATAATTAGTAGAATAATACTTGGGCCAGGCCATTTTAGTAATAAGTATGAGTGCATTCATATTTCGGTAGTAGAATTATAATGCTTGCACGTGAATATGTCCAACTTCATATTCATGTTTGCTCGCATTTAATTTACCAACTATCTTCTCCTTAAAGCTTACGTTACTATAGGAGCAGCTATCATTCAAGCAATGTAGCTTATGATTCATATCAATCGGTGGAAAAAGATTTTTTGTACGCGTTCATACAACTGGGATTTTACTGAACTTAATGACTCTGATCGATGAGGTTCTCTAGTCTCTACACACAAGCAATCATATTGTTTCTCCTCAAAACTCAAACAACTAAAATATTTAAGTAAGTGTGTTAATTAAATATTGTGTGTAATTATATCATTAATCCATTCAAGGTTTAGTATATATGTAGCATGCTTACATACAAACATATCATTAACTATGATATTACTATATATATGATAATGAAACAAAACACAAATCACCGACGATTGATTTAGCTAGAATGAGTAAAGAAAGGATTGACTTTGGAGGGCAATAATAAGTTAGGGGCAGTGGCACAGATCATCTACAGAAAGTCAATGACTTCTATATATGGCACTTTGTTCTCTATCTTTCGCTTTCAGTGAGTATTGCATAAAGGACATCGACAGTAAACGAATGTGCAGGAGAGTTGAGTATTGATGGAAATAAGTTATCTGTTATATAGAGTTTTATTTTAGGGTTGGTTTTGACTCCTTTTTTTTTAAAAAAAAAAAAGTTATAACTTAGTCTATTAATTTACTTAAAACTCTATTTTATATTAAAAAATTATATAAGTCTGACCTATTTTTTGAATAGGTTAATCGGATAATAGGCTGACAAAGAAAAACTTTAAATAGAACAAATCACACTCTCTTCAATTAAGAGACGTGAGTATTATATCGTCCTCTCCTGTTATGTTAAACTATACATTCCCAAATACTTTATTTCAATTTTAAATTTTCTGTTAAAGTTTAATTAACCTCTGCTAAAAGAACTATTACGAAAATATACTTTAAAATAGGTTAGTTTGGTTAGTAGGCATAAGGAAAAACTCCCTAAAATCAAATTAGATCAAATTACACCCATCTCTCAAAAGATGTAGATATTTTATTACTCTCTCTAATTCTTATTAATATAAGTCATTTTGGACATTAATCACACAGACTAATAAGAATAATCAATTCAAATGATTTTATTGATTTTTTTTAAATGCTACTAATTTACCAATTATACCTTTATTAATAATCATTAACTTGTTATGGGTAATGCAAAAATATTAAAATCCAAGATTATTATGCATCACTGTCAATAAAAAGCACAAATACTTACAATATGTAATAAGAAAAACTAATGGAAAAAAGATTAAATGTTTCATAAGAATTCTAAACTGGCTTATAAAAAAGACTATCAATTCCTTCTAAATTATGTCTTATAATAAGGACTAGAGGGAGTATATTATCCTCCTATGTTAAAATATTATAGGCTAAATGTCACTTTTGCATGTTTTAGTGTCGTTTTTTTTTTTTACATTAAGTTTTAAAAGTTTCTTTTTTATTCTTTATATTTTAGAAAGTTTCATTTTGATTTTTTTTTATGTTAAAAATGTTAGTATCTCATTAACTTTTAAAATTTAAAATAATTAATTTAAAATAGTGACAACTAAAAATCACCACTATGTGTCTTTTAAAAGCAAATTATATAAGAAATATATTTGTGTTGTTCAGTTGGGGCACGTTTGTTAGGATGATAAATTATGTAATTTGTTTTTAAAAAACACGCATAGTGACGATTTTTATTCGTCATTATTTTAAAATTTAAAAGGTAAAGAAACACTAATTTTTTAAATGGAAAATGAAAGAAATGACTAAACACTACTACAAAAAAAGACTTTTCATGTCGGTTCTATTGACCATCTCACGACGATTTGACAACCATCTTTGAAGTCATAGTCATTGAAAGTGAAAACTTTCCACGACGGTTCTTCAACTGTCTTTGTATGTTGCTTTCTACATCAGTCCTGTGAGAATCGTCTTAGATAGCTTTATTATTTAATTAAAAACGTTAAGATTCTAAGACGATTTTGGGTTAAAATCGTCTTAGAATGCTAACATTTTAAGATGTTCTAATCCAAAATTGTCTTCGTATGTTGCTTTCTACATCGGTTCTTTAAGAATCGTCTAAGATAGTTTTATTATTTAATTAAAAAACGTTAAAAATGTCAGGATTTTAAGACGATTTTGTAAAAACTTGTCTTAGAAAGTGTACATTCTAAGACAGTTTTCTGAAAACCATCTTAGAAAGTCATTTTTTAATTTATTTTAATTTTATATAACCTAATAACAAATAATATCTTATTGTGTAATGCTATTTTTGAAAAAATTACATAAGCATTTAAAAAATTGCCTTGTGCAAAAAAATACAGTCATCAATGGCATTGCTTGAAGATTCAGAGTCAACTTCTTTGTGATTCTAGTACTCGACGCATCGATGATTGGGATTCTCAGCTTCAATGGCTAGAAAAGTTTTTGAGAATTGATTAAAACATCATAAGACAGAACATAATAAGCTACATTAAACTAGTTCAAGAAAATTACCTAACGATAATATCTAAATTCCAAACTATATCACTATAAATCTATTTTAGAAAAGAATACACCAATGATATTAATTTTAGCAACAAAAATGGTGTGAATATCTTAAGCATTCATGAGTTTGCATTACCTGAATAATGGATGGTGAAAGGAATCCAAACATTTCGTGATCGTTAATGCTTTGCAGAAGTTCCAAGGGAGGAAGTTCTATTTCACCTTGACTCTTTTGCCTCTTGATTTCATGATTTAGTCTGTCAAGAACTAATTCCCAGCACTTATCTGCTGAGGTGTTTGTGAAAGCCTCATTAGGATGTTCTTCCTTGGTAACCTGAAATATATTTTACTGACTGAGAAAGAATATACTTCCAACTGAAAAATGTTCATGCAAATACCATAAAATTAAAAATAGAATTCCAATTGAAATCAATTATCACTAAGTTCCATTAATATTATGTTAGAAGATTGTCAGATTCCATGAATTTTCATACAGAAACTGAGCATAAACTATTCTTCATTTTTGCAAATGAGTAAGTGCATTTCCATGTACACCTTAACTCCCATTTATATTATTAAATAGGTTAGAAGTACATATATTTATAAGTAGAGAGTAGTCGATATGATTTTAACATAAAACAGAAACATCAGGAATAATACCTTGAAAATAGGCCCAAGAAATCCAGCATTATAGACTTCAGAAACATAGTTACGAATTCTTGGTGGATCAAGAATGCTAAAGAACTTAATGTTGAATATAGGGGGAGTTGCAAGAAGAATCAAAGCAAGAATGAAGAAGAAGCTTGATGTTTGCTTAAAGATATTTTTGCTTTTTACATGCCCAATCAAGTATGAAGGCATTTGTAATTTGTTTAAGTTTGATTCAAGTACATTACTTTGTGATCCTTGCACTGCAATTTGCATGTCTCATTTAACTTGCATACATAGGTGCAGTAAAACATGAAAGCTGCTAAATGATTTCAAAAGAAATTAAGTTCTCATGGTTAAGTTTTTGGAAAAATGAAAACTTACTGTTTTAATTGATTACACAGTGTTTTAATCGATTAAATGCTTTTGTTCTAAATCTGGAAAAGACATGAAGAACACTTTAATCGATTACAAGCTTAGATTAATCGATTACATATTGCATTCTGGAAAATCATGCATTATTGCTTTAATCGATTACCATGAATCGTAATCAATTACACAGGCTTATTAGAAAACTATGCTTTACTGTTTTAATCGATTACATTGCATAATAATCGATTATTCTGTTCATAAACATTTTCTAGAAAACTGAGGAACAATTTACTCGATTATGTAGTAGTTTTAATCGATTACATATAGCAAAATAATCGATTACATCAGCGGATTAATCGATTATTGTCAGTTAAATAAGTTTTATATAAAGCTTTGTGAGTTTTTTTACTATAAATACATATTGAATGAATCATTCTAATATACATGAGTGACTTACCCAAAAGATATTAAGCTTTCTACGAGTTCAAGAGACCGATTTCTAAGTGAAAAACACATCGTATAAAGATCAAGATTTCTGAGGGTTTTTTTTTTGTGAAGATGTGTTAAAGAAAAGAAGTTTTTGAGATATTCATGCATGAAGGATCACAGATTGTGTTTATCTTGAATCTTTCTTTTTAAGATTTTGTGATATTTGTATTTATTTGTGATAAATCAATTTGATTCTGTCAAGCTTTATAGAGTAGGGTTCTCTAGGTGAAAGATCTGAGTAGGATTCTCAGAGTCTTAGTGATTTGTTTTCTAATAGGGTTTTAGAATTCAGTTTCTTTATCTAGTGTTGATAAAGAAAATTACTTGTCAATTGCTTGTAAAAAATATTTTGATTTAGTGAAAAATCTGACGTAGTGTTGGTTGGAAGACACTGGATGTAGCCTCCAAGTTTGTGAGGTGAACCAGTATAAATTCTTGAGTCTCTTATTCTAATTATGTATATCTCTCATTGCTTGTATTTGGGTAACCAAGATATAATCAACAAAACAAAGTTTCTATCATTACTTGCATAACGAGGTTGATCTTGGTTGAAAGAAAAGTTCTGGTTTGAAAAAGGTTTTAAGTGATACGATCCAGATTTCAAATTCCGCAAATTGTTTCAAGAAAATTTTTAAATACCTGTTTTAAACCAATTCACCCCCCTCTTGGTTTATTTGAAGAGTATTCATTGTGTTTTCAATTGGTATCAAGAGCTGGTTCTTGAAAGTTATTCAAGACCACTTTCTTTTCAAAGAAAATGAATACTACTCAAATAACTTTTAGAGATGGAGCTTCTCTCAATCTTCCACCAATGTTTGAGGGTGAGCATTTTAGTTTTTGGAAAAATCGTATGTAGATCATTATTCAATCCAATGATCTTGGTGTATGGAATGCTATTGAAAAAGGTCCTTTGGTTCTAATGAAAACTGTTGATAATAATTTGATTCCCAGAATGAGATGAAATGACATATGCTGAAAAAAGAGTTGTGCAATATGATTTTAAAGCTAAAAACATGATTACATCTTCTTTGTCTTCTGATGAATTCTTTAGAACTGTGAGATGCAGAAGTGCAAAAGAAATATGGGAAATGTTGGAGGTAACTCATGAAGGAACAGATGAAGTAAGGAGATCAAGGAAGCATGCCTTGATTCATGAATATGAGATGTTCAAGATGAGCAATATTGAAAACATATCTCAGTTGCAAACAAGATTCATACACATTGTCAATCATCTTCTTGGTCTTGAAAAGACATTTGATGTTGAAGAATTGAACATCAAAATACTAAAATGTTTAATAAGACCATGACAACCAAAAGTTACAATAATCAAGGAATCCAAAGACTTGCCTAAGATGTCCATGGCTACACTGTTTGGTAAGCTACTTGAATATGAACTTGAAATGTCATAACTAACCAATGCAGAAAAGAAACATAAAAGCATAGCCTTGAAAGCTGCATCCTCTAAAGTTGAGAAAGAAGAAGATTCAAGTGAAGAAGATGAAGATGACAACATGAATCTAATTGTTAAAAAGTTCAACAAATTCATGAGAAGGAACAAGAACAAAAGTTCACAAAGTTCAATAAGAGAAATGACAACAACAACAACACCTCTACCAACTTCACTTGCTTTGAATGTGGAAAGCCTGGACATGTCAAATCTGAATGTCCAATTTTCTTGAAGAAGCAACAAGGTGAGAGGAAGATAAATAAGGAAGGAAAGCCAAAGAAGGCATATATTGCTTGGGAAGACAATGAATCAACAACCTCTGAATCTTCAAGTAAGAATGAAGAAGCTAATGTTTGCTTCATATCCACATTAAGTGATGATGATTACTCAAGTTTTGAATTTGAGGTAAGTTTAGAATATGATACTATAGTTGATGCTTTCCATGAAATGCATGATGAGGCTCAAAGGCTAGCAAAGTCAAATAATAAGCTGAAAGGAGATCTAAGATGGCACATCACCAAACTTGCAGAAATGCAAAGTGAACTTTGTAAGTTGAAAGAAGAAAATGAAAAATTTCTTTCAAGTCACAAGGCCAATGGGTGTATATGTCCCTCTTCCTCTTCTAAGGCAGAAAAATGCAAATTGTTACAAGAAGAGTTTGATGCTTTCAAAAAAATCCAAGGAGAAAAGTATATGTTACTTCTTTCTGAAAATAACTATTTGGTTGATCTTTTGAAAAGACTTTATAGAGGAAAATGTAACTTGGCTAAAATGTTAAGTGTGCAAAAATATATTGAAGATGCTTCTGATTTGGGTTACAAACATGGTTCAAAATCTTGTGGAAAAACCAAATTTGTACCACCAATACAGAAGAATCAAATGAGCTTTTATAAATTAAAGTTTAATCAAAATGCTTATTTTGAAAGATCATCAAGAGTTGTAACTTGTAACTATTGCATGAAGAAAAGACATACATCTTTTAAATGTTGTGCTAGGAAATATTATGTGCCTAATGGAGAATGTGTTTGGGTGCAAAAGAAAAAGAAAATAGTTAACCCCTATGGACCCAACCTCAATTAGGTACCTTTCCTTGTTACTTGATTTGAATCTTGCAAGTGTGTCTAAGAGAAAGATCATTACTATGGTATCTTGATAGTGGCTACTCTAGGCACATAACAGGTGACATATCCCTGCGTACAAATGTCATACTAAAAGATGGAGGATTTGTCACTTACGGCAATAATAACATAGGGAAGATAATTGGAGAAGGAAACATAAGAGATAGCCTTAAGACTATGATAAAAAAAATGTTTTGTATGTTGATAGCTTGAAACATAATCTCCTAAGTATAAGCCAACTATATAAAAAAGGGTTCAAAGTTTCTTTCAACAACAACTGTTGTTTGATTTGTGACAGTAAAAATGGTGAAGTTATCCATGTTGGTAAGAGAAAGGATAACATTTATGTGTTGTTCATTGACCATGCATTCATTCAAAACACTAGTTGTCTTGTAAGTAAAAGCATAGAAGAGCAAGTCATATAAACATGCATCATATGAACAAGCTTGTAAGAAAGGACTTGGTTATAGGATTGCCGAAGTTTAAGTTTGAGATGGATAAAATATGTGAAGCTTGTCAAAGAGGTAAACAAACAAATAATTCTTTTCAAAGTAAAAATGTTGTTTCTACTTCTGGACCTCTTGAGTTGCTTCATATGGATTTATTTGGTCCTTTTAGAACCATGAGTTGGGGGGTAATTTCTATGGGCTTGTTATTGTAGATAATTACTCAAGATATACATGGACTTTATTCATAAGATCCAAGAGTGATGCATTCACAACATTTAGAAAATTGTCCAAGATAATTCAAAATGAAAAAACTTGCAATATTGTTTCAATTAGAAGCGATCATGGTGGAGAATTCCAAAATGAACATTTTGAAAAGTTTAGTGAAGAATTTGGAATTAATCACAATTTTTTCAGCTCTAAGAACACCCCAACAAAATGGTGTTGTGAAGAGGAAAAACAGATCACTTGAGGAAGATGCAAGAACACTTCTAAATGAAACAAATTTGCCTAAGCACTTTTGGACAGATGCTGTAAGTATGGTTTGTTATACTTTGAATAGGATTCTCATAAGGCCCATTTTGAAGAAAACCCTTTATGAACTATACAAAGGAAGGAAATCAAACATATCTCATTTTAAAGCATTTGGCTGCAAGTGTTTTGTGTTAAATAATGATAAAGATTCTCTTGGCAAAATTGATTCTAAAGCTGATGAAGCAATTTTTCTTGGTTACTCTTTGCAAAGTAAAGCTTATAGGATCTTTAATAAAAGAACATTGCATGTTGAGGAATCTGTCCATGTTATATGTGATGAGAGTAACCCTTCCAAGGAGGATTTGGAGTGTGATGTTGATGCGGGACAAATGGAAGAATTTCTGCAATTTAATGATTTGAATGAAAAAGAAAAAGTTGAACCAAATGATAAACTAGAACAGTCAACTCCTTTACAAAAGCACAAGGATTGGAGAACTACTAAAGATTTTTCCCTTGACAACATAGTTGGGGAAGTAACCAAAGGAGTTTCTACTAGATCTTCTTTAAGAAATCTTTATTGTACCATGGCTTTTGTTTCACAGATTGAACCAAAAAGTGTTGATCAAGATCTGTTGGATGAACATTGGTTAATAGCTATGCATGATGAATTAAATCAATTCAAAAGAAACCAAGTTTGGAAATTAGTTCCTAGACCATCTACTCATATTCCTATTGGCACAAAATGGGTTTTTCGAAACAAGCTAGATGAAAGTGGCATCATAATAAGGAACAAGGCTAGATTGGTTGCTAAAGGATACAACTAAGAGGAAGGCATAGATTATGATGAAACTTATGCTCCAGTTGCTAGATTAGAAGCCATTAGGTTGTTACTTGCATATGCTTGTTTGATGAACTTTAAATTGTTTCAAATGGATGTTAAAAGTGCATTTTTGAATGGTTACATTGAGGAAGAAATATATGTAGACCAGCCTCCTAGATTTATTGATCATAAACATCCTAACCATGTTTTCAAATTAAGAAAAGCTTTATATGGTTTGAAACAGGCACCAAGGTCTTGGTATGAGAGGTTGAGCAAATTTCTACTTGAACAATCTTTCATAAGAGGACAGGTTGACAAAATTTTGTTCATCAAGAAAAGAGAAAATGGTATCTTGCTAGTTCAGATTTATGTGGATGACATTATATTTGGTTCAACTAATCAATCTATGTGCAGAGAATTTTTTTGTTTCAATGCAGAGTGAATTTAAGATATCAATGATGGGGGAGCTTACATTTTTTTCTAGGATTACAAGTCAAGCAAATTAAGAAATGAACTTTCCTTAGCCAAGCCAAGTATTGTCTGGAAATGATCAAGAAATTTGAAATGGAAAATTGGAAGGATGTTGCAACACCAATGGCAGCATCTACCAATCTTGATTCAGATGACAAACCTAAAAGTGTTGATGAGTCAAAATACAGGGAAATGATTGGTTCTTTGCTATATTTAACTGCAAGTAGACCTGGCATTATGTTAAGTATATGCCCCTGTGCTAGTTACCAAGCAAATCCCAAAGAATCTCATCTATCAGCAGTCAAAAGAATCCTAAAATATCTCAAGTCTACACCAAGAGTAGGACTGTGGTATCCAAAAGGTACATCTATCAGCTAATTGAATATTCTTATTCTTACTTTGCAGGGTGCAAATTGGATAGAAACCAGTGGTACATGTCACTTGTTAGGAAGCTCTTTGATTTCTTGGCACTGCAAGAAGCAATCATGTGTTGCCTTATCTACTGCTGAAGCTGAATATATTTCTGCCGGAAGCTGTTGTGCACAAAGTCTTTGGTTGAAGCAACAACTTCAAGACTTTGGTGTTGAGATACAGGAGATACCCTTGTTGTGTGATAATACCAGTGCCATTAACATATCCAAAAATCCTATTATGCACTCAAAGACCAAACACATTGAGATCAGACACCATTTTATCAAAGACCATATCCAAAAGGGTAACATCAAAATTGAGTTTGTTGAAACTGAAAATCAATTAGCTGATATTTTTACAAAACCTTTGGCTAAAGATAGATTATTCACACTTAGAAACATTCTAGGAATTCTAGATGAATCTAGTGTGTGTTAGCATGTTGTTCATGCGCTTATCTACATGAAATTGCATTATTTATTGGCCATTCATCTCAAATGATACAAATTGGAAATGTGTTGCATAATTACTGTTCATACTGATAAATTGACTATTATAATCGATTAAGACTTGGAATAATTGATTAAATGGACTTTAAAAGCTTTTTAGAATGAATTTTGTGCTTATGTAATCGATTATAGAGATGAAATAATCGATTATTATTCATTTAAAATTATTTCAAAAATTAAGGTTTATTGGAATAATCGATTACGTCATAGAATTAATCGAAAAAATCTTTTAAAACATTACATTTCACTGGAATAATCGATTACCACATAGAGTAATCGATTACACTTCATCTTCCTTGAATAAATGACTCACTGGTTTAATCGATTTCTCCTCGTGTTAATCGATTACAGCCCTTTGCAGAAACCAATTTTGCTTACGAATTAATTGATTATATAAGCTTGTAATCGATTATTCATGGAGTTACTACAATATCTGCAAGATTTCTTGGAAATTGTAACTGCCCAACTGCCACCAAATTCAAAAATTTGAATCTTCTGAGACTAATTCATCTATGGAAGAGATGAAATCTAGACTAGAAAACATAAAGGCTAGGCTTGTTCTTGATGACTTTGACAAACTATTTTAGGTTGCTTATGTTCTTGATGCTTTCTGTCTATTTCTGAGTATGTTAGGCTTTGGTTAATGTTTTTTATTTTAAATTTCAATGTACTACATCATCTATATCTTAATATAAGTTTTGTTTTCTCTTCTTAATATTCTCTCTATGAACATTATTTTTGTCTTTGATAAGCCAAATAGGGGGAGAAATAATTTTAATAATCATAGGGGGAGAAATGAGAAATAACTCTGTTTGTTTAAATGGGGAGAAATAATTTGTGATGTGTGCTCTATTTGTTTGCTCTGTATTTTCATGAGAAATTATACAAGTTAGGGGGAGCAAATTTAAAGCATTGTATACTTAACACTTGTTCTTGCAAAAGCTTATTTAAATTTCAGGATATCCAGTATAATTCTTCTATCATTCATCCCTCAAAAGCAAACAAAGTTAAACAAATGGACAATTGATATTTGGCATGCTCAAAGCCAAAAAGGGGAGATTTTTAATATATGGGGAGTTGCAAGAAGAATCAAAGCAAGAATGAAGAAGAAGCTTGATGTTTGCTTAAAGATATTTTTGCTTTTTACATGCCCAATCAAGTATGAAGGCATTTGTAATTTGTTTAAGTTTGATTCAAGTACATTGCTTTGTGATCCTTACACTGCAATTTGCATGTCTTATTTAACTTGCATACATAGGTGCAGTAAAACATGAAAGCTGCTAAATGATTTCAAAAGAAATTAAGTTCTCATGGTTATGTTTTGGGAAAAATGAAAACTTACTGTTTTAATCGATTACACAGTGTTTTAATCGATTAAATGCTTTTGTTCTAAATCGGAAAAGCCATGAAGAACACTTTAATCGATTACAAGCTTAAATTAATCGATTACATATTGCATTCTGGAAAATCATGCATTACTACTTTAATCGATTACATGAATCATAATCGATTACACAGGCTTATTAGAAAACTATGTTTTATTGCTTTAATCAATTACATTGCGTAATAATCAATTATTCTGTTCATAAACATTTTCTAGAAAACTGAGGAACAATTTAATCGATTATTTAGTAGTTTTAATCGTTACATATGAAAAAACAATCGATTATATCAACAGATTAATCGATTATTGTCAGTTAAATCAGTTTTATATAAAGCTTTGTGAGTCTGTTTTCTATAAATACACATTGAACGAATCATTCTAATATACATGAGTGACTTACCCAAACGACATTAAGCTTTCTAAAAGTTCAAGAGACTAATTTCTAAGTGAAAAACACATCTATTGAAGATCAAGATTTCTAAGTGTTTTTTTTTTGTGAAGATGTGTTAAAGAAAAGAAGTTTTTGAGATATTGATTCTAAGCATTAGATTTCATACAACCTGGAATGTGTGGTAATCTCAATTCATTTTCATTCATTCATACATGAAGGATCACAGGTTGTGTTTATCTTGAATCTTTCTTTTTAAGATTTTGTGATATTTGTATTCATTTGTGATAAATCAATTCGATTCTGTCAAGCTTTCTAGAGTAGGGTTCTTTAGGTGAAAGATTTGAGTAGGGTTCTCAGAGTTTTAGTGATTTGTTTTCTAATAGAGTTTTAGAATTCAGTTTCTTTATCTAGTGTTGATAAAGAAAATCACTTGTAAATTGCTTGTAAAGAATATTTTGATTTAGTGAAAACTCCGACCTAGTGTTGGTTGGAGGATACTGGATGTAGCCTCCAAGTTTGTGAGGTGAACCAATATAAATTGTTGAGTCTCTTATTCTAATTATGTATATCTCTCATTGCTTGTATTTGGGTAACCAAGATATAATCAACAAAACAAAGTTTCTGTCATTACTTGCATAACAATGTTGATCTTGGTTGAAGGAAAAGTTCTGGTTTGAAAAAGGTTTTAAGTGATACGAACCAGATTTCAAATTCCGCAAATTGTTTCAAGAAAATTTTTAAATACCTGTTTTAAACCAATTCACCCGTCCCTCTTGGTTTATTTGAAGAGTGTTCATTGTGTTTTCACTTAACATGATTCTTGAATCCTTCATAAATTTACCAAAACAAATGAAATGTTAAACGCACACAAAAAAAAATTAAGGTATATTACAAGGCCAGAAAACATCCTACACTGCAGCTTACCTTTTGGATATATTACATGTTTACTGCACCATAGCTTTCCGCAAATAACAGAGCCCAAATTTACAGACTCAACAAAAATACCAAACTTCTGCATTAAGAAGCTTTGGTTTGTCAACAATATACTTGTATTGGAGGTTTCAATGTCACCCATTTTAGATACACTTTTTTAGTTGCTCTCCTAAATCAGAATACATCTGCAGATCCACCCTAAACAATTTATAACCATCAAGTGTACAAGAATTTTTAACATCACTTGAACAAGATGAAATTTGAAGTATTAGCGTTTCAAGGAAAAAATTCAGAATGAAAAATATACTATTAAAGGATTGTCATATTAGTTGACACATACTACATTTATTTAAGCAATCAAAGCAACATTAGCTTTCTGGATACTTAAATGATAACATCATGAATGTTGGTTTCTGTTGTTATAAAGCAACCATTTTATTTCATGGTGTAATAGATATTAACACAATGGACAAGCCATTTGCAAAGAATAAAATCTAGAAAACAAATAATCGGTGAGAACAAAGTAGAACAATGCAAAAGCATATCCACCATATCTTGTGGATATATTCATTAATTCTCATAAGATGCAACATGCCAATAGTTTCATCCACTTCTGCATGTGTAATGTTGCATTATATTTAAGTTCAAATAAAAAAGGTACTCACTTTAAATCCAAATCTTTACTCAGAAGATTCGATGGTACAGTTCTAGATAACATATTATTTTGGACACACCTACAACCATTGCAAATGTTATAAAATTTGTATCAAAAGTATTTAGCATAATAGCTTGAATATTATCTAAACAAGACTTGATTCATCAATAGAAAGGTAGTAATTGCAGTGGTTGTTGCTAAGCTCACAAGTCATATATGGATATATCAACAATATACCAATTTCTAATTTGATCGAACAATATAAGTTCAAGATAGCTTATAGTTCCCTCAAATTTGGAAGGTTCGCCAAAGAGGTTAGGAGCGCACCTGTCAATTGATTGTTCTCAAAATGATTACAAGAGAAAAAGGTTCTAGTTTACTTAAATACAAAAAAAATATAAGAAGAACTTGTCACCAATTACAGGATCTTTAAGTCCATGCATCTTGTGAAATCTGGTATTGGGCCAGTCAACATATTACCATCAAGCCGTCTGCATCCGTGAATCAAATCATTATGCCACTAGCCACAAGTTTGATAGATTTGAAGCAAAATAAGAAAGCAATATAAAACTTACAGTTTAACTACAATCAAATTCATAACAACAAAATGCACACATGATTCTCCATCACACTTATGTTTCAGAAAATGACTTCTTCGTATTCTTGTGCAGATTCAAAGCAGCAATCCTCGCAGCCAACTACACTAAACAGAAAACCACACAGATCAATCTTTAACCCATAATAGGAACCACAAAAAAAACACGAGAAAAGACAAAAATCTCACAGAAGGATAGTTAGGGTGGTTGGCAGTCATAGCCTCGGTAGTTTTCGTCGCCAACTCATCGATTTAGCTAGTGGTGATGCCTTTGTAGACGCTAGTGCACACTTTCTGAGACACCAGAATAGGGTCACAGTGTTTGGTGCATCAGATTAAACAAATAGACATTGAGTTCTAGAAGAAAATCCACTCCTTAGTGTTGGTGGCGGTGGACCAATGAGAGTAGAGGTCGATGTCGAGAACGTTAAGCGCTTTCTACGACGGCGATTCTCTCGACATCGCTTTCACCTTGAAAGGAAGAGCCTTCACACGAGGCTTTCTTTCAATCTCTTCCTCCTTGGCTCTGAAGGTGGAGAGAACAGACCTTGACATCTCTTCATCTTCCTTTGAAAAATCGCTTCTTATGTTATTTGGGTTGCCCCTTTTCTAGCGTCAAACCGACTTACCTTACCCCCTTTGCCTATATGGAACAAATATTTACCTTCACGGAGAGGGAGCTTTGATAGCGATGACATGAGAGTCAAATCGCAAGAGTGAGGTATGTGAGCAAGAAAGGAGAGCGTGGAATTGAGGAGGGGGAAAACGAGTAGGCCGGGCCAGAGGAAATATAAAAAATGAAAGTTCAATAACAACGATGCTAGTAAAACCGACTTTGAATATCTCATTTCAAGACTGTTTTGACAAAAACCATCTTTCAAAAGATGTTTAAAGACGATTTTGCGAGAATTGTCTTTGAAAACTTTTGATTATTTACAAAAATACCATCGCGTTTTTAAAGACAACGATTCTGTAGAATCGTCTTAGATACAATGTCGTAAAAAGAGTGTTTTTGTAGTAGTGAAAATTAAACTTTCAAAAACATAAAGAATCAAAATGAAACTTTTAAAATTTAAATATCAAAATAAAAACTACTAAAACATAAAGGAGAAAAACTGTCATTTAGTCTAAAATATACTCTCCTAATGCATATTTCATTTTTAAATTTTTCGTTAAAGTTTCGTTAACTTCAATTAAAAATATTCCCAAAATATTTCACACTACCATCCCTAGAGAAATAAGTGTTGCACCACTCTTTCCTTTTGTGTTAAAATATAAAGGTTTAAATATATTTTTAATCTCTCAAAATATTTATAGATGTTATTTAAGTCTCTATAAAATTTTAATACATTTGCAGTCTATACGTTTACTAAGAATGATTTTGGTCCTTCACTAGGAACAAAAAGTAGTGTTTCTTGGTAAATGTAAGGACTAAAAATGTATTGAAATTCTATAAGACTTAAATTACATTTTTAAAAATGTTGAGGACAAAAATCATATTTTCTCTAAAGTTATGAATTTCCCTCCCTTGATATATGCAAATATATTACACTTTACTCTAATTTTTAATTATTGTTAAAAATAATTTTATGACTAAAATATATTTTAGACTTTTAATAGATTAAAATATGACACTTTTCACCATTTTAATTTTTTCTATAAAAAATAATAATTTATATTAAAGAAAAGAATTTGACTAGAAAATCATATATTAATATATTTGATCATTTATTAAATTATTTTATTTTTATAGTATTTTTTTAATTTCTTTCTTCATTGTACTTCATTTGTAGTTTTTTATACTATAAAAAAATTTGGTTCCACCAAGCTTTTGAATTCATTCCCAACAATGTTGATATATCATATTACTCACAAGACAAACAAATACCGTCTTCCATTATTGGAGATTGTTGGTGTGACTTCAACATACGTGACTTTCTCTGTTGCCTTTGCTTATTTACAATCCAAGAGGAAGGACAATTTGAATGAGCTTTAAGTAAGGTTCAAGGATTGTTTGTGAAGAATGATATGTTGTCTCAGATTATTGTCAATGATAGTATTCTTGCTTTGATGAATGCATTGAAGATTGGCTTTCCTTCTTCAACAAACTTATTATTCGAATTTCACATTTCTAAGAATGTTAGAACAAATGCAAGATGCATGTGAGTAACACAGAAGAGTGGGAGATTGTAATGGATCCTTGGGTAGGGTTGGTGCAATCTCCGAATGAAGAATTGTATGAGCAACGCTTGAAATTCTTTGCAAACCTGTGTGCATTTTTTAGTATTTTTGAGTATGTTTATTATACATGATTGATACCAAATAAGGAAAATTTGTACAATCATGGACTGATTGAGTTATGCATCTTCGAAACACAACAATTAATAGGTACATTCATGTAATTTCTTACTTGTTTCACATTTTTTTATAAGAATAATCCTATGTTGACATTACATTAACATGCTTTACAGGGTTAAAGGTGCATGTGCAAGATTGAAGAGGTTGATTTGTGATAGCATGGGAGATTTGTGTAGTCATTGGGATCAATAAATAATATATTTATCCTACGGCATACTAAACTTAAGGCGTTATTTCGGAAAAGCAACAATGTGGTTGACCACTGGTTTAATACACATTTTACAAGAACATATAGGGTTTTGTATCAACACAAACACAATTTAATCTTCGATGAGTTAAAATGTACTGCTGCCATTGGTGTTGACAATTCTGCTTGTGGCTACACACTTAGAATTACTCACGATCTACCATGTGTCTATGAATACCCTTAAAGTCCATTCATTTGCATTGAAAGATGTTATGCATTAGTACAGACGACACTAGTGATTCTTGGAGGGTACTTAACTCTGACAAATGAGGTCAGTGCATTGTTAAAGAGATTTTCACAACATGACGTGTGCAGAAAATTTGCAATGAAGAGCAAGGCCTGTGAACTTGCATTTTCGGATACCACTTCAGTGTGTCCCCTTCCAGAAAGACAAAAAATAAAGGGTGCACCAAAGTCTGTAAAATCTACTAAATGTGCACCTTCAATGTGGGAGCAAGTCAGTGAAATGAACACGATGGTTGATATTTGGAAACTCCAAGTGTGGCTTGCAAAGATGTTGATGAGAAAAAGAAGACCAAAAATGATTGTTATATGGATGAATTTCTTGATCTGTTACAACAATACATCCTCAAAATTGTTGATGTGAGAGTCGATAAAAATAGTAGTTACAAGGAAATTGCAGCTTTGTTGGGGGTAGGGTGAGGATCATGGGCTCTAATTTGTCAAGACTTGATTCAGGAACTTCAAACATGACATTCTCTATATCTTGGGCTCTTGGACATAGAAGAAAGACTACTTCAATTAATCAACTCTTTGGATGTCAAGAATGACCGTACCCAACAACATCTTATGACAAGTGGATGATCATTCCTGAAGGGATATGTCATTTTTAGTTGGTATAATGTTGTCTTGGTTTCCTTATCTATGTTGCAAAGTAGACTTTCTTTCTGCTTAGGAGCTGACACCATATGTGGCATGGATTTGATACGGAAATCACTTTCTCTAGGTATGCATCATCTACTTAATAGATTTTTTATTATTGTAAGTATGTATTGATTTATTCACTAACTCAACTATACCTTTTCTATGATAATCTAATATATATATATATATATATATATATATATATAGGGTGATGTCACATTACAGTTTCATATTCATTCTTCTCAATTAAATGTAGTTAATTTTATTTTTATTTGTTTTATTCTTCTATAGTAAAATCAAAGTCATGCATAATAATTACCAAATTGCCTAAAAAGTTACTGAATTCAAGAAATTATGATTTGTATGATTTGAATATTCAACCTAACAATATAAACATATATTTTGGTTTATGCTATATTTACTCCAACAATTTATAAAATAAAAATATTTTTTTGATAATTACACTCTGATTTGATAACATATGTATAAAATAAATCTATACTACACAAAAATAAAATTTTTATTTTTAATGATATACATTTTAGGAAACAGTTCAAATTAAAATAGGACTAATCAAAATAAAATGTATATCATTAAATTAATTTTTTATATGACAATTATTTTCATTAACAATTAATAGAAAATTGGAAAAATATTTTCGGACATATTTTAAATTTAAATGAAAATAATTATTATGGTAGTAATTTATTACAACATTTATTTTCAAAAACATAATTAAAAAGGAAATTATGTTT
Source organism: Glycine tomentella (assembly GCA_007407185.1). Lineage (NCBI taxonomy): Eukaryota > Viridiplantae > Streptophyta > Magnoliopsida > Fabales > Fabaceae > Glycine > Glycine tomentella. The sequence goes on along the minus strand of PYAF01004568.1, from coordinate 405,681 downwards.
TAAAATATTTATATACGATAAATTTCAGAATGTTTTGAGGAAGTATGAAGCATATATATCATTTTTTAATGCCCATATCAATTTTTATTATGACCGAAAAAAATCTGAATTTGAAAACGTAATATGTAACAATAAAAATGTTTGAAAATTAAGATAAATCTAAAAATCTTCATTCTTTTTTATATGTTTCCTCTCCTCCCTCTCTTCGATAGCTGGTTTTCTTTAATCATTTTCTGTTGCTAGTTCCTTTATTTTTGCATAACATTACATAAAACATTTCTAATATTACATTTTATTTTCCCATTTTTAGTGTGACAATGGGTGTTGTTCATCACTCTACTTTCCTTTGTCATCTTAATATAACTTGAACTCTTAACAATTTGGGTGAGAGCAATCAACTAATTAAATGGAGAAACTGAAACTAAACCACCATAACTAATTAATTAATTAATTTAAAATTTTAAAATTTTAATTATAAAAGAAGGTTTTGCCATGTTGACAAATGTTACTTTTTGTACCAATGATAACACAATTACCAAAAACAAATAAAAAATGAACTACATCAATTTTTATTAAAAGAAAGTGAAAAGAGAGCGTATAAGACATCACCATAGTGAAAGGGGTCCTATTTACGATGACACTTCCAATAATAATTTTTTTTAGAACATATGTGTATTGATTTTAGACTTAGTAAAACTGAATAGCTAATGATTTTAGTCCTTTAATGTTGACTACAAAGTGTGTTAATTGTTGTTAGCTAGCCATGAACATTGTGTTGTAATTCAGCTTGAGGTTCTTATTCCAATAATTGTGTTGTCTAAAAGATAGTATAATGAAAACATGATTTCGTTGAAAAGTCTACAACGAAATTGTGCTTCCATTGCACATAAGGGGGGTAAAAAAATTAAACCCCCCAAAAACACAATTTCATTGTACAGGTCCTCAATGGAATCATGTTTTCGTGGCACACTTGGGGTGAAAAATAATACAACATAAACATGATTTTGTTGTACACTTGTACAACAAAATTGTATTTTCGTTGTACTATTTATTTTTCACCTTCAGTTTGTTCAATGGAAACCAAATTTTGTTTTACACATGTACAATAAAATTGTGTTTCTGTGAGAAGGATAATTTTGAAATAACATGAAAACTCACCCATGTGGGTAGTGTAAATAACATTTCTAGTAGTGCCAACAGTATCCCCACTGAACCTATATCTGGTGGTCCAACACCACCATCATACCAAGGGGACTATTATTAACCACAATTGCGATTTAAATTACCCAAGTGGGTAGTTAATATTTTTTTTCCAAAATTGTCCTTCCCACAAAAAAAATTTCCATTGTAGAAAATATGCAATGAAATATATGTATATTTTTTTCACCCCCAAGCTATACAATGGAATCATGATTTTGTTATTTTTATTATTTTTCCCACAAAATGCACTATGGAATGACGATTTCGTTGTGTTTTTTTAACCCCAAATAACACAATGAAATGATGATTCTATTGTGTATTTGTTGTCACCCATAAATAACACAATGTCAATTTTGTTGTGTACTTGTTTTCCACCCCCAGCTGTGCAACAAAATGATGATTCCGTTATGGATTTTATTTCCACCCCTACTGTGCAATAGAATCATTCCTTTGTGTTTTTTTTTTCAAAAATAAAATTTCTTTTTATATAAAAAGTATTTTAATTTTAAAAAAGTAAAATGTAATGTTTTATATTGTGATTAAACAATCATATTTATGATGGCTTGACAAGCTCACAGTACCCTTGTAGAGCTTGATGCAATCTAAACTATATATTTTGTTGGTGCAATTTTGGTCGTTGTTGATAATTGACTCATGAGAGAATAGTACAAGTGGTGGTCTGAGGTAGCTCAATGCATTGTGTTGATATGCACCATATTGGTTTAAAAATGGAGGGAGTTGTTGATGTTGTGTATTATAATGGTGATATGGTATCAACATTTGAGGGGGTATTGTTTGAATGTCCTATTGATCCTAAATTCCTTAAAATTAGCGATAAAATGTCACTTGTTGCTTTAAGTAAAGAAGTTACAGATGCCATCAAAGGTGGAAGAAACTTACTTGACATTTGTTTATCATAAACTTGTATATGTAGGTGATGGTTGTGTTAAGTACGACTGTATAGAGCTTAAAGACAACAATGATGTGGGAAACATGTTTTTCATCTTTTCATAATTTAGTTCTAAAGTACCAATCAAGTAGTATGCAATGGTTGGTTAATCTCCAGAAGAAATCCTTGTCATGCTACGTAAAACAAGAAAACCAAGATTTGTCGAAGAGATCATTGCTCTTATGTACGGATCAATGGCAACAAGTTCTAATGAAGATGATAACTCTATGTACTTATGTTTTCAATTGATGAAATCTATGCTGGTTGTTTAGTGTATTTTATGCTTATAGAAGTGATATTATGTTAGTTGTTGTTGTTGTTGTTTGTTTTATGAATTTAATCAAATTCTCGTTCTTTGTTACATTACTAGGTATGTGCTGTTCAAACATAAAAAATAGGGCAAGCATAAACTGTTAAATATAAGTTCATAGAATGTTAAAAAAATGTACAAAAAACATCATAAGTTCAATAATAATAATAATAAATAAATAAAAAATGTCCAGAACAATGATCAATCGCCTTTGCAGCACCATCTGTTGGGTTTCTTCCTCAGTCACTATTCTGTTGAGCTGCATCCAGCTGCAAGACCCTTCTATGCCATCAACAAAAGTTGTTGCATGACCTGATGATTATTTGTGTCGTTAGGTACAACTCTCATGTCTAGCAATCTCTGCATGGACACTAGCATCATCTTGAATCAACCTACATAAATATTTAACAATACAGTTAGTAATTTTTTCATTAAAAATGAAAACAAAATGATGACAATATTGTTTGTATTACTTGATCACCACTAGGCTAGGGCTGAGACTGAGGTTTTGGCTGTTGCAAAATACATATAGGATTACATGGTGCCTCTCCCTCTTGTTGGGGAATCAGATATGGATGTGAATGCTCATAATATCAAGGCAAGTACTCTATGGTGTAGACCCATAGGGCTTCATGTGCATAGCCTTACCCAATGGCACCACATGTTGCACCCACTCATCCCATGCCTGACTACACTTCTCATATACGAGATGGTGGTGACGGAAAAGAAATCCTCTATACGTACCCAAACTTCCTCAAAATAAACACAATGAAAGTACATTTTTGTTGTGCTCTTCAACCCAAAACACAATGGAATCATACTTCTATTGTGCTAAAAAATACCGAAAAAATAAAAACTTACCACCATAGAGTCGGGCGCATAGGTAGGGGGAAAATGGAGAAGGGAAGAAAAATGAGAAGGTTGGACGCACATGGAGGGGGGGCAGAGGAGAAGGGTCGGGCAAATAGTGAATAAGAGAATTTAGAAGAAGAGGGAAGGGGAAAGAGTGGAGGTCAAGGGCAATTTCATCTTTTCACTAATATTTTTAAAAAATGGTAATGCCAATAACAATTGTGATAGTGGAAATAATAGTTCCGTCATACTAGAATCCAAAGTCAAAAATTCTATTCTTGGACTTCGACATGGTAAAAAATAAAATTATGTGTATAAATATTTTATATTATCAATTTGTCGTTTATGTTTACCTATAGAACTACATTCTTATGAAGATGACGTCAAAAAATGAGGTAATTTTACTTTGTATTGTAGTATATAAGAAGGTTCACTATTCCAAAACCATAGAAATCCTTTTGAACTAAAAAATATATATCCACAATCTAAATTATATATTTGAAGTTGTAGTTAAAGACATGTTGAAATCTTGCATTCATATATTGGGACATGCTTGATGTACGTTGAGAAATAAAACAAGCAGAATGATATGATTCAAGAAGTTAGTCACGATTCAGTTTTTTTTCTTCTTATTTTTATATTAGTTTATGGTTGATGTATAAGAAGCAAATTTGGAAGTATACAGCAAGGGGACATGTTGGTATCAACCCAATGGCTTGTTAATTGTTCTTTATTGACAATCTGACATTTATGAAACTTGATCAGATTAACAATTATTGTTGAAGAGTATTGAGCATGAAATAAGTTCTTTTTTTCTTTCGTTGAATAACAAATATTTAGACTTTGTCAAATATGTTAGTGTTTTTTTTTTTATTCTATTTTATGTAGGTTGAATTTCAAAAATTGCAGTCGAATCCGAAAATTGATTTAAATTTAAAATGCATTGCAATCTTAATTTACAAAAAATAAAAATTCAATGTGTGCCTGCATGTTCATTTTTAGATATCAAAATATCATGTAACAACAATATAATATTGAAATTCTGAACATTTCAGGTATGAATTACCTAGGTGCTTTTATCCTTTTCTTTTCACTTTTCATTTTACTCAGAGAATAATTATATCTTCAACAACCAAATTAATGTCGTCAGAAGTAGAACTGATATGAACTCACCTTTCAGTGACTGAAATGATTTATGTTAGAAGGCGTTAGATGGTTAGATGATTAGGAGCCTATTAGGATCCAAGATTAGAAATCTACTTGATAGCTTTTCAACTAGAAAAATGTTTATATTTGTGAAGCATTTTCTTTTACTAGCACCACAGGATTAAGTGACATATCTATGCATCGAGCACCCCCAGTATTTTATTATTCAATAATCAAATAAGAGGCTCTCAATGTTCTACAGCATGCGCCATTGCAAAGTTTTTTAAATTGAAATACTAAATTTTATCATCAAAGCAAAATGTGTAGAATGACCACATCTCAATTTACAACAATCAAAACTTGAAGAATAAAAGCATCGTGAGTGTCACTCCTCAGAAATTGCCTCAAGTAACTTCTGGGTGCCTTCACTCACCTCCACATTCTCCATCTTCAATCGCCGTTGCATAGCTGAACTGGTCCTACCCGCAGCTGCATAAGTTCTGATCAAGGATTCAAACACCTCCACCCCTGGAGATTCCACAGATTTCTTCAAGATCTCTAGAAATTCTTCTGCACCATCAACATCCTTCTCTTGCTCAAAATGCCTCATCACGATACCAATGATCTTTGACGATGGAACCCACTTCTCACCATTCCCTCTACCCATTGATATTGCTTCGTCTAGACAATCCACTGCCAACTTAAAGTTTCCTTTCTGCAAATAGTAATCCATAAAGATTTCCAAGGTTTTGGCATTAGGCTTGGCACCCCTCCTCCGAGCACGCTCCTTTACCTCTTCAGCCTTCTCCAGCATATCTAATTTTGCATATGCCCCTACCAAAACATTTGCAACTCGAATATCATAAGTGGGGCAGCCACATTCCCACTCCCGGAAGCATTTTTCTGCACCTGGGAGATCTTTCAAGTTAACCAACACCCGAATCATATTCAGGTAGCTTATGTTTGCAGTTTTAGGAAATGCCAGCCTAAGTGAACGCCACACCCTATAAACCTCGTATAAGTTACCTGTTCGCCCATACAACGTAATTAGAAACTGGTAAGCAGTAAGGTCTTTGAAAGCATTTCTCTTCTCCAATTCCTTGAGCGCCACTTCTGCCTTATCAAACAAGCCAGCATCAACAAAAATAGATGCTAAGTTGCTATATGTAGTCCAATCTCCAGTGACTTGACTGCCCCTCTTCATCTCATCATGAACCCTTTCAACACCAGAAATATCATTAACAGCAGCAAGAGCTCTCATCCAGACATTGTATGTGTATGAATCCAGCATGATATTGCTAGCCTTCATTTCTTGTACGAGTGATGGAATCTTTTCAGGTTTCCCTACTTTTGTATAGAGCGTTATAAGACTGTTGTAAGGCATGGAACTTAAAGGAAGGCTAAGCTCCTTCATCTTTTCCATAAGACCTTCTGCCTTTTCAGTCATCAGTTCCTTGCAGTAACAGTTCAGAAGGGCACCATAACATAGATGACTCTTAGCAGATTCCGGGAGATTAACAAAATAATTTTCGGCAGCAGTAATTCCTAGAGCCTTTGCAAGCAGGTCGAGATGTATAGCATGGTCGCTCACGGTCTTGATCATGTTCCTCTTAGCCATGGTTTCTGATAGCTGTAACATACAAAAAATAACATTTTTCCATGAATACGAGTTATGAAAAACTATAGCCTGCTAACCACAATATCTCTAGATTTAGTGCTAGCATAGTTTTGTTCCCAACTTGCATGCATAATAAAAAACAACACATCATAGAATATAAATCACACAAGACAATTCATTATTAAAATTTAAAAGAATTAATACAAAGAGAAACATCAATTTCTTTTCTTTAATAAAAAAATTGGATATGCTCATTTTCCAATCCATCCCTCTTCTTCCTTCTACATTTGCTAAGTGGGATTTTACGTTTACAAGGCTCCAAATGAGTTTACAAACACACCCTAAGTTGCCAGTAATTACTATCAGTAATTCACTACAACCCATTTGATAGCCTTTGGTGCATCCACATCCACAACCCTAACAAGTGTTAATTCAAAATTCTAGGGTTATAGAAACACCTATATCAATTACTTAAAAAGTTGAACAACAACAATAATAATAATAATAATTCCTACTACATTGCATACCAGATCCAAAGTCATACATTAGGAAGAAAAAAAAAGATTAAACATGTTTTTATTCCATTCAAATAGTACAATGTTCGCTTTTCCCTCAAAATATAATTATCTCTTTTAATTTTTTTATCTATGGAAAAGTGTTATGTGTAATTCCCAAGGTTTTAAATCGTGGTCGTTGTTTCATCTATGATCCTTGATGTTACGAAAAATTGTGGCCATATGCAGCCAATGTGGTCACAATCGAGGCCAGTGGCAATGCAGTCGCGAAACCTTGTTGCGGCCAAAATCACATTGGTAGACCATTTTTTAAAACCTTGGTGATTCCTATTTTCATAAATTAGAGACTAAAATGAGACAATTTTTGGTGAAGGACAGAGACTAGTCAGACTACACCCAATACATTTTCATTACCAAGTGACTACAAAGAGACAATTTCATTTTGAGAAACTAATAGTGAACATTTCAGTATTTATTATAGGAACCAGAAACATGTTCAACCCAAAAAAAGTAGTTTAATAAGAAAAAGAAATAAAAAGTTAAAATGAGTAGGATCTTCTAAACAGTGAAATTTCATCAGAACGTAGAAATGATTTTGAACTATGAACCTAAAAGAGTGGAAGATGCATATGAATGATTGATAAGTGTGACCTTAAGAGCAGGTTGATAGAGCTTGCGATCGCGAAGCTTCTTGAGAGTGTCGCCGACCTCCCATTTGTAAACGCGCTTTCGGCTCTTGACGAAGTTGTTGAGGCTCTGGCGAACGCTGAGTTGGGAGCTTCCATCTTTGAAGAGCTTCACGTAAAGTGCTTCCTCCAAGTACTTCTTTGACCGCTTCACCACGCTCTTGCTGCGCCCGTACCGTTGCATCATCGACATTTTCCCTCAGATTCGTGCTACTCGCTGATCCTGCAGATTGGAATTGTTCGCACTCGGAGAAACCAAACCCAAAACCCTAACTGATCCGCGCATGATGAACAAGAAGAATAGATTGGGCTCGCGGGCTCAAGGCCCAAAATGGGTGGTGGGATCTTCATATGGGCTTCCTTCCTGGCCAAATTTGGACATTTGTAATACCTCGGACATGTTTGGGAATTGATTTGATCCCTACCACTTTTTGAAAATTTGATGAAAAGACATCCTTGTTCCTCTCTAATTTCCCCCACCTCCCATGCTTTGGGTTGCAAGGGAATCATGATTCTACTGTGTTGTGTTGATATGCACATAATCATAATTTCATTTTATTTTTTAAGTCAAAATAAATATTCAACGGAAACATATTTTTCCATACAAAATCTGAAATATGTTTTCATTTCAGATTTTATACATAAAATTATGTTTATGTTGAATATTTTGTACACACTTTGCATACAATAATGAAAATATATTTTTGTTGTAATACACGATGTATAAAATATTAAACAAAAAGCATATTTTTGTACAAAATTTAAAACACAAACATGTTTGTTTTTATTGTAGATTTGTTCACGGTGATACAACATAATTATAATTATGTTGGAATGACATTTTTAGGAAAAAAAACAAATACCCATGTAGGTGGGGCCAATAGCAATATTGCTGAGGCCAATATCAATTCCCCATATATTTTAAATTTAATTCTGTTTTAATACATATTTTATTATTGGTTGAAAATTATTATCAAATAATATAGTTGGTGAGCTTCATTTCATAATTTTTCTCATATTTTTAATAAATTTTAACTAATAATATGAATGTTAAAAAAATTTATTAACATTCTTCTTTATTGTAAATATATTGACCGACCCAAACTTAATTTGAATGTTATTTTGATATGTAAATTTTCTCCACTCTTGTTATTTAACTGTTTGAAAATTTGCTGTAAAAAAATTGTTTAAAAAATTAAAAGTTTGAATAAAAACCTAACTTGGTTCCTAAAAGATGTGCAAACATCGATTTGGTCTCTAAAAAAGAAAAAAAAAATAGCAAATAGGTCTTTCAAGATTACAGATGCAACGCACTTTCAAGATTTGGTATTCTCTATTCAAGTTATATAAGAAGATATAATGATTTTACATTTTATGATAATATTTATTACATCTCATACTTATCTCTCGTCTCTCTCTTAATTATAATATATGTTGTATGAATTATTGTATAAATAACATTTCTCAAATTTTACATGAGGTATAATGTTGATTTATGTTAACATCCTTTGTTTTGTCTTTTTTTCCTTTTATTTCTACTAAGATCACATCTAGCCAATAATCAGAAATTAATCCCTTTAAAGAGTAGAGATCATCTCTCCTAACAAAGCTTTTTTCATGCACAATTAAGAATTAAACTTCTATAAACACTCAAATAACTCAACTATTTACTAATTGTGAAAAAAATTGGTTCTAACATCATTTCTAAGAAAGTAAAATTTAACATATTTCACCTCATATTAAGTTTGCCATAAAAATGCAGTGAGAGCTATTGCTATAAGTGGGTCTAGGCACCAAATTTGAGGGATACATGGGTTCAATTTCTTAATAAATAAAAAATCTATAGATACTTTTCCTTTTAAAACTCAAGGTTAAAAAAGAAAAATTCAACTCCTTTTACAACTTTTTCTTTTCCAGTTCACGTTACAACTTTCTTTTCCATTAAGTATTTGTTTAAAAGTTTATCCAAACTATATCATTTTATGTATGCTTTGTTACTTCGTTAGTTTTCACATTTTCTAATTCAAACATGTATTACATATTCGTTTTGGTAAAAGTATTCTTAATTTGAAAGAAAGAAAAAATCATACACCAGGTTGGTTTCAATGATATGAGCACAAACTCTAACTGAAAATATTTTCTTCAGTGAGAAACAGAACTCCACTCTCCCATGTGGAAGCTTAGTCTCATGTTACACTGCAACCTTATATACCCAAAAGAGAGACCACAACCGCGCTTTTCTGCACTTATCTGTAAAACTTTGTGAATAAATATTTTAAAATTTGTCGTTCATACATGGCAGAGGGACAATTATTCCCCATCTATAATTTGTCTGTAGAAATCATTTACTTGCTAATACAAAACCCTATAATTCTCTTTAAAATGTATATCAGATTACAATTTGAAGACGTTGGAAAAAGATCGACACATTGTGATTACAAAAAAGGCCTAAGAATGAAGAGGGAGAACGAATCATTTTCCCAATCAAAAACGAATAATTTTTGACCGAAGGGACTTGCAAGAGTTTCGGCTTACACTTTCCAACCCAGGATTTTCAGCTGCAACAACTTTGTAGACAATGAGTAACTCATATGGGGTTGGTAAAAAATTAATGACTCGAGACTCCGTCTTCCATCCGCGATCACAGAATGACAATTATTTCGTGAATACCAAACAAGGACACAAATCTCAAATTAGCCTCAGTTCATACTCTCCAGCCATTGTTATGTATCTCACCCATGGAAGAGCCTGATACCCACTTTTCTCAATAATCTTCAAATATCTTACCTACAAATCAAAACATGTACATGGTTGATTAGCACCTTCAGTCAAAACCTCATTTAAACAATAATTCAACAGTATATCATGTGGATATTTATGTTTCATTCAGATTACCTACTAGTATGTATATTAGTTTCTCATCCATTTATGATGTCAAGTTCTTTCTTCCCATTAGTAATTAGTAATTATTATTTACTTTGCAATTTAATATTTATCTATAAACACTTTCTGTGAACTCAATATCAATTCAACCGTGAAAAAAATGAATTTCAAAATATTCATCTAGTTCACAAATCGCTACTTCATGCCTAGAGAAATAATCAAAATGACAAGTGAGACACCAATGGGGGAAAGTGAGATATAAAATACTGGAAATAATCATCTTTTAATAAGATAGAGATGCATAGAGCCATAACAATATTCAGAATATAAGAAAAAAATTGTACATCAGTACACGGAGCAATACCTGTATCCCAGACACAGTAAAATATGGTATCTCAAATTTTACACGTATAGGAGCTTTTCTCTCAGGAGTTGCTTCCTCATCTACTATACTGGGAAGACGAAACTCTGCCCTTAACATGTACTCCTGAAGTATCAAATAAGAGAACCAAATCCATTAACTCACAATCAAATTGTGGCATCAATTATGGGTGTTATTAATAGGTACAATGCACTTTCCTAGTGAAGTAATACCTTGCCTCCAGGAAATGATCTTATTTTCCAGATTAATGCATCTTTTTCAGGTGCATACGATGCAGATCCCATTGAAGTCCGAACATTTGGATTGGTTGCATCAGCAGGAACAGGCAACTCGATCTCAACATTTGTGGCAGTACTGTAAAATTAAATTCTAAGTAGTTGGAGAAGTAAATACATATAGAGTGGTCTAAAATCTAAAGCAAACCACTCATAGAGTCAGTACATAAATTTAAGGTAAGCAGTTCTCTCTCTTTCATGAAGGAAAAATCAAAGGAAAAAGGAACAGATATAAAGGGGAAAAGAAAAAATAACAGCACCTGCGTTCCTTAAATTGGCTCCTAGCTTTTACCATAATCTCGATCCGGCTTTTTGAATGTTTTTCAACTTGTGCTTCCACCCAAACTAAAGGCTTAACCTGCAAACAAAGATCAAAGAAACGAAATTGTTATTTTTTTAGAATGAGTGTAATTATGTAATCATTATGTTGCCACTCAAACAGAAATATATTTCATATCAAGAGAAGATGTACCTGTGTACTGAGCCTATATGTCATTAAATCAAATGATCCATCAGGAGGGATAAATGAAATTGTCCGATCATTCTCAAATCGGGCTAAACGCACACACCTTTGTCAAGTGCAGAACATACTTTGAGCATTAGTCAAGAATAGACATAAACAAGCTTGTAGAAAGTATATATTTTAATTTGCACAAGCAATTATAAATCAGTGAATACAAGGAAGAGAATCAAGCATACATACTGATGAAATTTGATGTCCTCCAAGTCAATTGATTTTCCCTTGGTTGTTCTACCTTGTGCCTCTAATAATACTCTATCATTTAACCCAAGTTTACACTCAGGCATACCACTGCATTGTACAAGCCATGGATTGAATATTTCAAGTTTTTAGATCAACACTCTAGAACAGAATTCAACAACATTAATAGATAATTCAAAATGAAATGTACAGTCTTCCTAAATCCAAACCACTATCAACAGTAAAAGTAGAGTATAAAATGAACCAAGTAGTTGAACCTATCTGCAATATAACTATTCCCTAATCATGCATTGTTTAGCTCCAGCTCCTAAATTTTTTAACAGTAGTGAATATGACCAATTCAATCTGAGCATGTCTAATCAGTAACAGAAAACAACATACTCCAAAATCCTATTTTCATTTGCATTTCTCAAATTTTAGCTAGACAAAACACAACAGTTTCAGAAATATTGGATATAGACACAGAGACAAGTAGATACAAAAAGAGCAGCTGGTACTAGCCCATAAACGAACATAGCAATCAATTTATATAAACTAGCTGTAAGATTACTTGAAATCTCAGAACAACTGAATATAATAGCAATAGAATTACTGGAATGGAAAATACAACTTGATTCATCATTCGTAGAGCCGAAATGAACAGGCAGAGTTAACGTGCCCATCAAATAGGGGGAGGAATAGTAGGAAATTATGAGAGAAGAGAATCAGAACCAATATGAAGTAAGAACATCCAGATTCATCACACCCTCATACTGGCAATAGCCCCACAAAAATGGAGAATGGGTTGTTAAGGTGTAAAGCTGTAGAAACTCATACTCGAAACAGAGACAAGGAACAAATATTTGACCGAAAACTTGCTTAGGAAAGAGAGTCTCTCAACCCTTTCATATATATAGAAACTCTGTACAAGAGGTTTCCTATAATTAGGGAAAGAAATTAACAAGATCAACAAGATATTAGGCCTAATTACCCTAATCACCAGGACGGGAACACTTTGTAGCTGTTTATAGAATTTTGATTTACCAAAAAGGGTCACCAGGAACGAAGAGGCTGTATAAAGCACGGAGATTTGCAAATAGAAGTCTATACAGATGCAAATTGGGCTGGGAGTACCATAGGATGTTTACTCATTATTTATTGAACTTTTGATGGAGGGAACCTTGCTACAGGCTTACAGCACAAAATAAGAAAAAATGTCTGCAAGGTATAGTGCTTGTAGAGTTTAGATGGAAAGAAAGGGAGAAATAGAGAGGGTGATAGGATGGAATAACTTGAGTAAAGTTGCTTTCTGTATGCTGTACATCATGCATAACATTCATGTATACGGACTAAGTGAGTACTGTTTCCTAGGCTAAGAATAAATGGACTGCTACTTCCTAAATAATAGTTCTTATGAACCCTAAATGCAATTAACATGTTGTGAGAGACACGTGCACCAGCTGTGATTATATTGATCCCCCTTAAGCTAAATCTTACTAAGCTTTAAGGTTGTTGCAAATAAACCCTTTACAAAATATAGATAAATACAATATGGGATCCACTACTGACTAAAGGCAGTTGAAAAGGCAACATAGGGATGCTGGAAACATTGGAGAAATGGGCATTGCTGGAAAGACAACTCAACCAAATGGCTAAAATGATTATTATTATGAATAGTTGGTTGAAAGTATCAGAACTAGAAAACTTCTCCAAATTCACCAAGAACTGAAAACACATCAAATCTTGCAGAGAGATAACATATTAGATCTTAGTATAATGGAAAAATGCAGCCCAAAGGAGCAAACAGAATCAAAGAATTCAATAACAAATGTAGAAATAAGATCAAATACACCAGGCAAATGTCCACAAAGCAGGAGTTGACACAACTAGTAATGGGGAGGCAGTTGGAGATTGGCACGACTGAGAATTTATGAAAGAAGAGATCACATAATAGAGGTAATGGGGAATAACTTCTCTGAAGAAGTTAAACGGCACTTGAAGGGTGCCAAAAAAGATAGTCAAAAGTTTGCCGGAAGTTGCTGGAAAAGTAACTGAGAGTTGAAGCTTGCCTGAAATATTGTCAGAAAATTTTTCTGGAAGTTTAGCAAAAAAGTTCACTGGCAGTGACAACTTGATAAAAGAAATTTCCATAAAAGTCACCGGAGAGTGGAGACTTAGCCAGTGGTTACAACTTGCTTGAAAAGATTGCCATAAAAGCTACTGGAAAGTTTGCCACTGTAAACTTCTACACCATTGAATCTTCTCTCAAACCAATAGTCTTCCCTGCTTACATTTGGTTCATATGTGTGGTTTTTTAAGGGAGTTCCTTTGTGAGATATTCAGAGAAATCAGAGTGCTCTTTTTAGCTTCTTTTTTTTTTTTTTTTTTTTTTTCTTTTTTGACCGGTTGAAGGAATTCCTGATCCTCCTATGCTGTATTCTTCTTGAATTTTCACTTTTCATAAAATATGATCTACCCAACCCCCCAAAATCCCCTCAAGATTAAAGAAATGTAAACCATATCGCTAACCCAATTAACTAATAGCCCATGTCAATGGCTTGAAACTCTAGTTCTCAGAGAAAGTATAAAGCAAACCTCAGATATGTTCTCATCTTCAATGCCCCAACAACGTCAGACCTAATTATTTGTCCATTGCTATTGACAAGTATGTTAACACTCTCTACCACATCCAAGAAAACCTGGAAAAGGAAAAAGAAAGGAAGAATATTAATGGGCAGCCTAGACCATGAAACTACAAGTCAAGATGATATTCTAATGCCCACCTCATTTTTCTTGTAGTTTATCCCTTCACTGCGCCAGGATACAGCATTTGTCACAGCCATGGGAGGTCTCTGAGTAACTTCCATCCTATAGGCATCTGTCTTGATAAACTCACTAAGAATCTTTGCCTCGGTGTATTGCGGGTAGCCAAAGTCCATTATTTCATCAAGTAATTCATACTGCAAAGGACATATGTAATCAGCATTTTACCTAGCAGAATCAATTCAAATCATAAAGAAACTGTGTTCAAAGGCACACTAGTACTTTACCACAACAACAAAGTTATCCCTAAGAGACTCCTCTTCCAATACTTCAAAATAATGCTTAAACACCTGCCTCAGAGACACAAATCATTCCCATCAATCATTATCACGCCAAATTAAACCAAATTTTCAATTCAAAACCATAACTACTAAAATCACTTACGTCAACGATACGATGTAGGAAGAAAAGGAGACTAGCAGCATTGCAGTTTTGTCTGGTAGCCATCATGAGGAAAACATTGCTATGCTGTATAAACAAGTAGGTGACACCATTATCATACACAACCGGATCTTGAGACTGCGGATCCCCCTGCGACAATTTCAAAACAAAACCTCACTATGCAACAATCCAGATTCTCAATCCCAATTGCACCACTATTAACACAAACATCAATAATGCATAAAAAAGATCAAATAAACAGCAGAAACAAATTGTTCAAAACAGCACCGGAAACAAAGTGAAGATAATTGGAGCTGCATGAGCATAGATAAATGAATAGTCATAATCATATATTGGAGAATAGAAGCAATGAACCTCTTTTTCGATGAGTTTGGTGAAGAAGCGTTCGGCTTCAACGGCGGTGACGTCGCCGCGGTAGTCGCGCCAAATGAGGACGCGGCCTTTGATGTCGAGGAGGAACAGAGCAGAGGCTGCCCCCGCCATTGGATCGGATCGGATCGGAATCAGAAAGGGATCGGGATTGGATCAGCGTTGTTGCGAAGAGGGAGAAACGCTAGGGTTCAGGGAGCCATGTTTGAAGCTAAACCATGGCTAGGATCATTGGGTTTCGGTTACTACTGCAGTTAGGAGGAATTGGAGCTTCGGATTTTGTTTCTTCTGTCTATCGTTGGAAACGTATGTTGGATTCGATTCGGGATGCGGTGCGGTGGATTGAAACTTCAGAGCGCGAGTGCGAGGCGTGACCAAACGACGTCCCAGCAATAAACAATAAAACAGTAAAGACTAAATTACTAACTTTGTCTCATTTCTAATAAAAGATCTAATTTATTCTCTTATTCTTCAAAAATATTCAAATGTTTCCCTTTTCATATCCAATTTAATCTTTTAGAAATAATAATATGATATAAGTGATAATAATTTATGTTTCTTATGCAAAATCAAACTAAATCATATATAAATATTAAAATAAAAAATCACAAAAATAAAAAATCTAAAACATCACATAATTTTTGTAATTTGATTCGAAATTTTTGAATATTATTATAAAAAAATAAAAAACATTAAATAAATTATATATTATAACTATATTGATTTTATTAACTAATTAATAATGAATATTAAATAATTTATTGATTTTTGTTTACTTTATAATTAAAATATATTTTACTTTCAGTGTCAGGCCTGGGATTTGGAAGCAAGGGAGATTACCCTGGGCCCATTATGGCGGGGCCCCGAAAAAAATTCAGCTGTAATTTTTCAAAACAAAATTAATTCTACCATTTTACGTTAGCTTTTTTTACTGGAAAAATAAAATAAAATCATACCTTTTTATATTAGCTTTTCAGTTTCTCTTCCCCTGTGAAATCTTTAATTAGTTAACCACAAATTTCAAAAAATTTAGCTGAGTAGTTTTCCCCCAAAACATTAAGAGTGTGTGTTTGGATGAAACATTTTAAAATTTCAGGGAATTTGAAATTGAGGAAAATTGAAATGTATCAACTAAAATTCTTAGGTTTTTAAAATTCTTTGTTTGGTTAAACCAATTTAAAATATGGGACATTTCCTCTCTCCTTAAATCATTTCTCGTGACCCAAAATATCTGATACTCTTATTCCTTGATTTTATTGTTGGCTCCACCTTTTCCGGCACTGAACCGAACTTCTGTTCACTCCATGCTTTCTGCAGTAGGAAGATACTGATGCCCATTTCAACTCCACCTGACCCGACCCGAATGCCAAACCCGTGGTGCGCCCCCTCCTGAACTTGTTCTCAACATCTCTCTTTCCCTGTATCAGAACCAGAATTTCTTGTCTTGTCTACCGAGGCAATCTTAGTGCTTTCCCTCCCTCGTCTCCTTCATCCACGCTGTTTGTGTTCCTATTCTGACCCACCTCTTGCTCTAAAGCCATCCACGTCATGTGACTCCTTCCGTTACGCTGTTTAGGAGAGAGGCTCAAACAAAGAATAACGAGTGAGAGAGAGGAAGAGCATGAGAGGAATAACGAGAGAGGAACGACGGAGAGTGAGAGAGTCTGAGGGGAATTTTCAAATTCTCTACTTTGAGTGAGGAATTACAATTACTCAATTTTAGTTATGTTAAATTTCTCTTTAAAATTTCTTGAATTTTAAAATCTTTCAAATAAAATATCCAAACACTAAATTTTATCTTAAAAAAAATCAAATTCCTATTTAAATTACTTTTCCCATTTAAAATGCTCTATCCAAACATAATGTAAAGAAACTTTCACATTTTCTAAATTTGTGGCGACTGATACAATTTCTTTTAATATGAAAGACATGAAAATTGGAATATGGTTACACTAAATTGCTTTACTCACTTATATTGGCATATTGCTATTGGAAGAAATTATTGATTAGTCATTTAAGAAATTGATTGAAGAAAAGAATAACTAAATTGTAAATAATTAAATTTAGGTTTTAATCAAATCAAATTCAAACTTTAACTAACTTAAAATATATTAGTCAAACTTCAACAATTTTTTAGAAACTGGCGCGAGAATTTGAGAGAAAATATTTTGCAGATAATAAAAATAGCATATGAGTTTATTGAAGAAAAATATAATACATTTTTGAGTAAATTATACTCGCATCCCTGTGTTTTGATCAAATTTCATTTGATATCCCTCATTTTTTTCACATTACTTTCCCCTTCTGTTAATGCCGTTAACTAATGTCAATTAAAATATGTGAGCAGACGAAATTGTCCATATATTTTAATTGTAAAATCCAAATTATCCCCTCCCAATTAGTTTCAAAATTTAGGGTTCACATTTCATTCCTCTTCCTCATTCACAAGTACTGTTCATATTCCTCTTGTTGGCGAGTTTTCTTTAGCGTCCACGAGGTGCGAGTTCCTCTTCCTTTCATGACGTTCATGTTCCATTCCTCTTCACCATTCACGAGTTCTTCACCGTTCTTCATCGTTCCTCTTCCAGTTCGCAAGTTCTCCACTGTTCCTCTGTTTCTCTTCCTGTTCCACGATTTCTGTTCACACTATGGTTCTACTTGTAAGTTACTATTGGACCTTGTATATAGATTACTTTTTAACAATATTTATTTAATTTTGATTATTTATTGTTATCTATTTCTGAATAGGGTTTCAATGGGGGACCAATTTGGGACCACTTATGATATTTAAAATCATTTGTTTATTATTGTTGATTAAAATAGTGTTGATATTTGGGACAACATGAAACACAATGGATGAACTGAAAATCATTTGTTTATTATTGTTGATTAAAATAGTGTTGATATTTGGTTCCACAGGAACACAAATGCAGGAGCAAAACACTAAATTTGAAGTAAAGGATCATATTCAATTAGAGAAAAAAATTGAACTAAAAATTGAAGAAGAAGAAGGAAGAGGGTTAACACTGTGTACCAAGAAGGTGGGTTCACGTTTAACAAAAAGCTGGGTTCACGTCCAATTAAAGAAAAAATAAAAAGAAACAAGAGCCTTAAAATATTTTCAGGTTGAGAGGAAGAAAATGAAGGTATTTTAAACATAAAATTTCATTAAAAGTCATATGATCAGCATGTGCCTACTTTCTGTTAAATTATTAAATGATGTTTAGGACGAAAAGGGTCTGGGTGTAATGTGAACTAAACAATTAAAGGATTTTTTATAGGGTGAAAAAAGGAAGGGATATCAAGTGTAATTTAAGCAAAACACAGAGGGTGCAGATGTAATTTACTCTACATTTTTTAAAAATATTTGTTAAAATCTTATTCACATAATATAATAAGATGTATTTTTTTTATTGAAATTACATGTTTATCTTTTTACAGAATATATATTTAAATTTCAAAATAAAAAATACTAAAAGTTATGAAAAGATTTTTCATCAAAACACATGAATTGTGTATTATGTGAAATCTCACTTTTTATTTTCTTAACTATTTAATTAATATTTGTTTTTTTTAAGTCCAACCATTGATTGTTATTTTTTGGAGATTGATATTGATCACTACTTGTGATATATAAGATGTTCTATCTATTGTTTTATCCATAGTCCACAGAATGTCACGACTAGTCCTATTTATTTTCATATGTTGAAAAAAGATATTCTAATATTGCTAAAGAATAGTGTTAAATATAAGTAATGCATAAATTATTATTATGTTACAAAAAGATTTGATAATATCATTTTATATTAATACTAAATAAAAGTAAAAATAATAACTTTTAACTAAAATATGTTAAACAAAATTTAATAAAAAATAAAATTCATTTTTAAATAATATACCATAATATTATGAAAGTTTAGTTGATAGGTTTTGAATTATGATAATGGATTTAACAACTAAAAAATCACTAAATCAAACTGAACCGAACTACGAAAGATTGGTTTGGTTTGGTTTGAATTTGGTGATATATTTAAACAAATCAAATCAAATCGTACCTTTATTTTTTGTTTGGTTCAAATGATTTGTGTCTAAAAATTGAACTAAATCGCACCGCGAACATCCCCATCCTTAATCAAGTGGTTCAATGTTCGTTGATCCTTGAGTAGATAATAAATCATGTTGGGAGGACAATACTTATCTTGTATGAGCTCACATTCCCTGATGGAAATTAGTCACTGTTTTCGACAGGGACAACTTCGTAACAATACCAAAGTCAACAAAAAAAAAATAGTCCCTTATTATTCAAAAATACTTTAAACTAGTTCCTTATTTTTCAAAAATGCTTTAATGCGTCAGCCTCAATTAGATGAAAAGAGTCGCATTGAAATATTTGTAGAATACAGGAACACTTCACACTTAACCAAGAGGGAGGGTGAATTGGTTAAGCTTGGTAAATTAAAAAATTTCTTACACAAAATCAGAGTTTCCCTTAGGATCTTTATCACTTTTGAAACCAAGAAACCTTATTCAATCAAATGCTTAGCCCAAGGTATCCAATAGCTCAAAATTTTAATTAATAAACAAAGCCATACAATCAAGATTGATAGAATATGATTAAGATAGAGATAAGAATCAATACACAAAGGATTTATACTGGTTCACTATGAAGCTACATCCAGTTTTCTTCCACTTAACACTAGAATGGAGTTCTACTGTTGCAATTTTCTGTTCTTACAAAGTCTTCCTTTATCAACTCTAGATAAAGTACAGAAATCTAAAACACTATTAGATTCTTAGAGACAAACCCACTGAGAATACTACTCAGCACAACCCCTAGAGAAACCCTATCTCTAGTTTACAAGCAAGAATCCCAATTACAATAGACAAAAAATTACATCCAAAATCAAAACGAAGATTATAGAAAGATTAAGGAGAGAAACAACCTGATGATCCAATGATTAACAATGCAAATGATGGATTAACATAGGTTGAATTAACAAATTAAATCAGCTTCCCTTAATCTTGAATGAAATCTTGCTCAAGATTGACTCACAATCTCATGATCAATGTAGAAATAGAGCAAACATGTAAAAATACTTTGAAAACACTGAGAAAGGCTTTCAGAACTGTTTTGGCTCGATGGGTATCAGTATACAACGTTACAAAATCAAGCAAAGAGATTTCCTATTTATAACATAAAAACGTAACAACTTTAATCGATTAATACGCACCTAATAATCGATTATTTTGCTTATGTAATCGATTAATCCAAGAATGTAATCGATTAAAATGCTCATAAGCTTTTCTGGAATTTCTACAATGGGACAAATAATCGATTATTCCATTTTGTAATCGATTAAGACAGGAGATTCATTTTTTCAAAATGCACTATGTAATCGATTACTAACTTTGGTAATCGATTAGACCAGGAAAACATATCAGTCATAGAAACAGAGTAATCGATTACTAGAAATGGTAATCGATTAAAGCAGGAGCCATAGCCTTTCTAATTACACTGTGTAATCGATTACTAATCGAGGTAATCGATTATCTAGTACAAAACTTAGAGTTTAAACATAACATGTAATCGGTTACCATCTATGGTAATCGATTAAAGCAGGGAGAGGCTATTTTCAGATAAGCCTATGTAATCGATTACAGTATACTGTTAATCGATTATCCCAGTAGATCTTTAAATACATATACAAGCATGTAATCGATTACTACATATAGGTAATCGATTAAAATGTTTCAACAAGGCAGTTTTCTAAAAATTAAAGGTATAATAATCGATTAATCTGATATGTAATCGATTACAATGTTCATGAAAGTTTTTCCAAGGTAAGTGAAGAACACAGTAATCGATTATTATGATGTTGTAATCGATTAAAACAGCAAGAAAACCATTTTTTCAAAAACCTTTGAAACAAGTTTGAAACTTAACCATTTTATGAAAGCCTTGTGATTTTTATTAAACCATTTTAAGTTATTTATGAGTTAGAATGAATGCAATGCTTTAGGATCATCAGAATTGCTTTTCTTGCTTTTCTCTTACATTTTATCCTAATTAATCTTCAAGTTGTCCTTTGCATGTTTGAAAGCCCAAAACTTTAGACTTGAATCAATCTTGCTTATGCTTCAAGCAGCTCCCCTGAATTCAATAATCTCCCCCCCTTTTTGGCTTTAAACATGTCAAATCTTTAATTGATTAGCAATGAGTCTTGAGATTAATTTGAGGGACCAACTTAGCACTTATTTGAGCTTTTTCAAACCTGAAAAAAAATTCAATACCTTTGCAAGAACAAGTGTTAAAAGCATATGAGATTTACTTAGCATTCATTCACATGATTTATTGACTTAATGCAATCATTTTTAACAGTTATCTCCCTCTAAATTACACAAACCATTCAGACCAATTTTTAGCCAAAAATTGTGCAGGAAAACAAGGGCAAACAGAGGTGTATGCAGAGCATTACTATAATCAATTTTTTTTCTCCCCTATTTGGCTTGTTAAAGTCAAAAAAAATGGCAAAGCACAACGGATATAAGTAACTAGAATCATAGCATTTCATTAATACTAGGGAGATGATTACAAAATAGAACTAAAAGGAATTAAAATTACAAAGAAAAAAAAAAACAGAGTTCATAAACTAAATAACACAAAGACTAAAAATCTTCAGATTCATCCACTTTAAGAGTGGCTTCTATAATATCTAGCCTATCATTGATATCCCTAAAAGAGCTTTGAGTCTCAGCCCTGAATTCATGATACATGCTGAGTAGCCCATTCATCTTTTCCAGCATAAGGGACTCAAATTGAGTATAGATAGGTTGGTCAGGGTTCCCTTGAGTCTTCAGAGGTGTCCTCTTGATCACCAGCATCAGCGGGATCAGGTTGCGGCATTTGTGGAGGCACTTGTTGTTGCCCTGCCATCACCAATCCATCTAGTGTTTTTATTAATCCAAGCTTGGACAGATGTTTCTCTTGGATAAGGCTGTTTGAGGAGTTGGTGTTGTCCATCACCTCATTGGTCACATTGAAATGATCAATGAACCTAGAAACTAGAACAGGATAAGGAAATGGATAGTTGACAAGCCTTTTGGATTCTAACATAATCTCTTGAAAGATAATTACCCAATTTATGGGTATGGAATGCTTCAGACCATACACAAGTTGTAGGTCTTCATCAGTTGCTTGGGCATGGTTTGTTGCCCATGGAGTGAGGACATAGGTGATGATATAATGGAGCAGCCTATCCTCAGGGGTCATTGGGCCAGTTCCCAACCTATTCCTTAGTTACCTATTGGGGTCAGTTAGCATACCACTATAGGTATCCATCTTATTATAACTCTCAAGGTTCTCTTCAAATTTTCTCTCCCCCTCACACACTACTCATGCAATTGTTTACCATATTTCAGGAGTTATTTCCATCTCAACTCCCTTGACAACAGACTTGAGGTTCCCATTCATGGACCCTTTGGCATAGGTATAGAAAACCTTTACCAAGTCAGGGTAGTAAGTTCCCTTCATCTCAACAAATGGCCTAAGGCCTTGGGCTTCTAGGTAGGCAGGATATAGAAATCCTTCCTTTATGAACCAGTCAAGGCTAAGATACTTAGGTGAACTAATGGGTTTGGTTGCATGGAACTGTAAATAGTTCATTTTGTCAGATTATTTGTCGAACCAAATGTCCAACCTATTTGGGGGTGGTTGAGGCTATGGGTTAGATGAAGACTCCCATACTTTTCTCTTACCAGTCCTAATACGTTTTGGTGTAGACATTTTGAGTAGAGAGCAGGGACACAAATAAAAGTTACAGATACAGAGGGCTAAAACAGAAAGAGAGCAAAAGAAGATAGAGATATTGGTGCAAAGACAAGTATTGATGCAAAGCATGTATTTATAGACAAAAATCAATCACCAACGTTCAAATTATTCAAAAATATAGCTGTTAGAGTCAGTTAACATGAATCAATGATGATTAAATATGAAATTGATTGGATTTGGCAGTTACCAAACCCAGAAAAACTGTCAAAAATCAAATAACAGCTTAAATAATCGATTAAAAATAGAATGTAATCAATTATTTCATACATTTAGAAAACAAAATTAACACACAGTAATCGATTATCCCGTAAGGTAATCAATTATTTTGCAAGCATTCAGAGGTTGAAGATGATGTGTAATCGACTATATGCCTCCGTAATCAATTATATCAGTCAAAATAGAAATCCAAACAAGTAGAGCTCATGTAATCGATTATCCCAATGTGTAATCAATTATTCCAGGAAGTTCTAAACTGGAATAATTATCCCGACAAGTAATCGATTATCACAGAGAAAATATTAGATAGCAGAACTTCTTCAAGTCTATGACAACTTTTTGTGATGTTTTTAGCAATGGATTGAGTTCAAGCATGAAAAGGCGTGATCAACCAACCTAGTTTAAGTTAGATTCATCAAGTATACCTAGCATGTTTCTTAAAGCATAAAATTTGTCCCTAGCCAAAGGTTTTGTGAATATGTCAGTCAATTGATTGTTTGTATCAATGAAGTCAATCTTAATGTTACCTTTCTGCACATAGTCTCTTATGAAGTGATGTCTAATTTCAATGTGCTTGGTCCTTGAGTGCATGACAGGATTATTTGAAATATTTATTGCACTTGTGTTGTCACAAAGTAGTGGTATCTCCTTAAGATCAACTCCAAAATCTTGCAATTATTGTTTAAGCCTTAGGCTTTGTGCACAACAACTCCCAGCTGAGATATATTCAGCTTCAACAGTTGACAAAGCCATACAAGCTTGTTTCTTGCAATGCCATGATATGAGTGAGCTTTCAAGAAGATGACAAGTTCCACTTATGTTTTTCCTATCAAGTTTACATCCTGCAAAATCAGAATCAGAATATCCAATAATATTTATTGGTGCACCCTTAGGATACCATAGCCCAACTTTGGGTGTTGCTTTGAGGTATTTGATGATCCTTTTGACTGCTATAAGGTGAGACTCTTTTGGATTTGTTTGATATCTTGCACACAAGCAAACACTTAGCATAATATCTGGTCTACTAGCTGCCAAATATAGTAAAGAACCAACCATTCCTCTAAATTTGGATTCATCCACCTTCTTCCTTTTTTCATCTGAATCAAGGTATGTTGAGGTTGCCATTGGAGTTGAAGTATCTTTGCTTTTCTCCATTTCAAACTTCTTGATGACTTCAAGGCAGTACTTTGATTGATTAAGGAAAGTTCCATTCTTCATTTGTTTAACTTGAAGTCCTAGAAAGAATGTTAATTCTCTCATCATAGACATCTCAAACTCATTTTGCCTAGCTGCAGAAAATTCTTTACAAAGCATTTGATTAGTTGAACCAAAAATAATGTCATCAATATTTGAACCAATATGATATCATCCTTATGCCTCTTGATGAACAAGGTTTTATCAACATTGCCCCTCACAAAAGATTGATCAAGTAGGAACTTACTTAATCTTTCATACCATGATCTTGGAGCTTGTTTCAGACCATAGAGGGCCTTTTTAAGTTTAAAAACATGATTAGGATGTTTAAAATTGGAAAAACCTGGAGGTTGTTCAACATAGATGTCCTCCTCTATGTAACCATTTAAAAAAACACTTTTCACATCCATTTGATAAAGTTTGAAATCCATTAAGCATACATATGCAAGTAATAGCCTGATTGCTTCCAATCTTGCCACTGGAGCATAAGTTTCCTCATAGTCAATGCCTTCCTCTTTGTTGTAACCTTTAGCAACCAATCTAGCCTTGTTTCTTACTATGATTCCACTTTCATCATGTTTGTTCCTAAAAACCCACTTTGTACCAATAGGCTTAATTGATGATGGTTTAGGAACAAGTTCCGAAACTTCATTTCTTTTGAATTGATTCAGTTCATCATGCATGGCATGCATCCAATGTTCATCTTGTAAGGCATGGTTAATATCTTTAGGTTCAATTTGAGATACAAAAGCCATATCACAACATAAATTTTTGATGCAATTGCTTCAGCACTAGGTTCACTTTTCTCATTGATAGATAATTTCTCTAGCTGGACATTTTCTTCCAATTGACCTGCATCTACATCACAATCTTTTTCTTCTTTTGACGGGTTAGATTCATCACAAATTACATGAACAGATTCTTCCATGCACATGGTTCTTTTGTTGAAATCTCTATATGCTTTACTTTGCAATGAATATCCAAGAAATATAGCTTCATCAGCCTTTGCATCAAACTTTCCTAGTGATTCTTTCCCATTATTTAAAATAAAACACTTGTAGCCAAAAGTTCTTAAATGAGAAATATTGGGCTTCCTTCCTTTGTATGACTCATAAGGTGTTTTCTTCAAAATGGGTCTTATGAGTAATCTATTTAAAGTGTAACAAACAGTGCTTACTGCATCAATCCAAAAATACTTTGGTAAATTTGTCTCATTTAGAAGTGTTCTTGCACCTTTTTCAAGTGATCTGTTTTTCCTCTCCACAACAGCATTTTGTTGGGGTGTTCTTGGAGCTAAAAAGTTGTGGTTAATTCCATTTTCTTCACATAATTTTTCAAAATGTTCATTTTGGAATTCTCCACCATGGTCACTTCTAATTGAGATAATTTTATAACCTTTCTGATTTTGAACTAGTTTGGCCAATTATCTAACAGCATGGAAAACATCACTCTTGGATTTCAAAAACAAAGTCCAAGTAAATCTAGAGTAATCATCAACAATAACAAGTCCATAGTAATTACCACCTAAACTCATGGTTCTAGAAGGACCAAACAAATCAATGTGCAGTAATTCAAGTGGTCTAGAGGTGGAAACAATATTTTTACTTTGAAAATAGATTTTGGTTTGTTTCCCCTTTTGACATGCATCACAAAGTTTGTCCTTTTCAAATTTGAGTTTTGGTAAGCCAATTACTAAGTCCTTTTTAATAAGGTAATTCATATGGTGCATGTTAATGTGACTAGCTCTCCTATGCCACAACCAAGTTTCATCAACTTACTCATTAAGCATGTAGTCTTGTGAAAGAATGCATGGTCTATGGAAAACAAATAAATGTTACCTTTTCTTTTGCCAATGTGGATTACTTCTCCACTTTTACCATCACATATCATGCAGCAATCTTGATTGAAAGAGATTTTAAAACCTTTGTCACATAGTTGACTTATGCTTAGTAGATTATGCTTCAAGCCTTCAACACAGAATACATTGCTGATTTTTGTGTTCAAGCTGTCACTAATATTTCCTTCACCTATTATCTTTCCTTTGTTGTTGTCTCCATAAGTAACATAGCCCCCATCTTTAAGTGTAAGATTTGTGAGGAAAGACTTGTCACCTATCATATGTCTTGAGCAACCACTATCAAGATACCATAAGGAAGAGCTTGCTCTAAGACATACCTACAAAAAGAATAAATCACTTCATAGGAGGAGGTACCCAATTGAGGTTGGGTCCAAAGGGGTTAGTTGCTTGCTTTTTCTTTTCTACCCAAATACACTCATCATTTGGTACATAGAATCTTCTTGCAAAACATTGGTAAGATGTGTGTCCTATCTCCATACAATAGTGACAAATAACAACTTTATATGAATTTCTGAAGAACCTATTTTGATTGAATCTTGGTTTCTTCTTCTGTTTTGGAAGCACAAATGTTGTCTTTTCAACATTTTTAAAACTCTTTTTGTACCCCAATCCAGAAGTGTCACCAAACTGTTTTTGAGCACTCAACATATAATTTAAATCACATTTTCCTTTGTTGAGTTTTTCCAAGATATCAATCAACTCATTGTTCTTTGAAACAATCTGCATATATTTCTCTTCTTGATTAAATCTATACTCATCAAAAGCTTTTTGCAGCATTTCATATTTGTCAATAGTTGTAGAGGAAGAGGCACAAATACAACCACTTGATTTATAGCTTGAAGCAAGTTTTTCATTTTCTTCCTTCAAGTTACAAACTTCAGTTTGTAATTCCATTATTTTTGCAAGATGATTTTCAATATTTTTCTTAAGCTTATTGTTGGATTTAGCAAGTTTTTTAGCCTCTTTATGCATCTCTTGAAAAGCAAAAATAGCTTGATCAAGTTCAAAGGTTACCTCATCTTCCTCTTCTAAGAGATCATCATTCCCTTCATTGACAATTGAAGTAAGGCACATGTTAGCTTCCTCTAATTCAGTGGAGGATTCGGAAGTTGTAGAATCATTGTCCTCCCAAGCAATATAGGCTCTTCTTGGCTTTGCTTCTCTCTTGTCTTTGCTGTCACTTTGTTGTTTCTTCAAGTAGATTAAACATTCTGACTTTATGTGGCCAGGTTTCCCACATTCAAAGCATGTGAAGTTATTGCCAACCTTCTTGATGTTGCTACTGCTGTTGTTGGTATTGCTCTTGTTATTTCTTGAGAATCTTTTGCCCTTATTCTTCTTTAGAAACTTGCTAAACTTTTTCACAAGTAAGTTCATGTTTTCTTCATCTTCCTTATCACTTGAGTTTTCTTCGTTTTCCACCTTAGGTGCTGCAGCCTTTAGTGCAATTTCTTTGCCTTTTCTATCTGCATCTTCACCAAAGGTTAGTTGACATAATTCTAATTCATACTCAAGTAACTTACCAAAGAGAGCAGCCATGGTCATTTGTGAAAGATATTTGGATTCTTTGATAGCTGTCACTTTTGGTTGCCATGCTCTAGTGAGACACTTCAAGATTTTGATGTTTAATTCCTCAACATCAAAAGTCTTTCTAAGTCCCAAAAGATGGTTCACTATGTGTGTGAAACTTGTTTGGAGTTGAGAAATACTTTCATTTTGATTCATTTTGAACATCTCATATTCCTCAACATTCAAGAACCAGCTCTTGATGCCAATTGTAGAATATAGGAACACTTCACACTTAACCAAGAGGGGAGGTGAATTGGTTAGGTTTGTTAAATTAAAAAATTTCTTAGACAAAATCAGAGTTTCCCTTAGGATCTTTATCACTTTTGAAACCAAGAAACCTTATTCAATCAAATGGTCAGCCCAAGGTATCCAATAGCTCAAAATTTTAATTAATAACAAAGCCATACAATCAAGATTGACAGAATATGATCAAGATACAGCTAATAATCAATACACAAAAGATTTATACTATTTCACTTCAAACACTATGAAGCTACATTCATTTTTCTTTCACTCAACACTAGAATGGAGTTCCACTATTGCAATTTTCTGTTCTGACAAGTAATTACAAAGTCTCCCTTTATCAAAGAGAGCTTCTCTACTGGAAATATAGTGCTTTTTTAAATAGAGAAGCTCCCAAAAGCACTTCTAGCCTTGTATCCAAACAGGCTCAAAGTATAGAAATCTAAAACACTATTAGATTCTTAGAGACAAACCCACTAAGAACACTACTCAGCACAACCCCTAGAGAAACCCTATCTCTAGTTTATAAGCAAGAATCCCAATTACAATAGACAAAAAATTACATCCAAAATCAAAACAAAAATTACAGAAAGATTAAGGAGAGAAGCAACCTGATGATCCAATGATTAACAATGCAAATGATGGATTAACATAGGTTGAATTAACAAATTAAATCAGCTTCCCTTAATCTTGAATGAAATCTTGCTCAAGATTGACTCACAATCTCATGATCAATGTAGAAATAGAGCAAACATGTAAAAATACTTTGAAAACACTGAGAAAGGCTTTCAGAACTGTTTTGGCTTGATGGGTATCAGTATACAACGTTACAAAATCAAGCAAAGTGATTTCCTATTTATAACATAAAAACGTAACAACTTTAATCGATTAATACGCACCTAATAATCGATTATTTTACTTATGTAATCGATTAATCCAAAAATGTAATCGATTAAAATGCTCATAAGCTTTTCTTGAATTTCTATAATGGGACAAATAATCGATTATTCCATCTTGTAATCGATTAAGACAAGAGATTCATTTTTTCAAAATACACTATGTAATCGATTACTAACTTTGGTAATCGATTAGACCAGGAAAACATATCAGTCATAGAAACAGAGTAATCGATTACTAGAAATGGTAATCGATTAAAGCAGGAGCCATAGCCTTTCTAATTACACTGTGTAATCGATTACTAATTGAGGTAATCGATTATCTAGTACAAAACTTAGAGTTTAAACATAACATGTAATCGGTTACCATCTATGGTAATCGATTAAAGCAGGGAGAGGCTATTTTCAGATAAGCCTATGTAATCGATTACAGTATACTGGTAATCGATTACCCCAGCAGATCTTTAAATACATATACAAGCATGTAATCGATTACTACATATAGGTAATCGATTAAAATGTTTCAACAAGGCAGTTTTCTAAAAATTAAAGGTATAATAATCGATTAATCCGATATGTAATCGATTACAATGTTCATGAAAGCTTTTCCAAGGTAAGTGAAGAACACAGTAATCGATTATTACGATGTTGTAATCGATTAAAACAGCAAGAAAACCATTTTTCCAAAAACCTTTGAAACAAGTTTGAAACTTAACCATTTTATGAAAGCCTTGTGATTTTTATTAAACCATTTTAAGTTATTTATGAGTTAGAATGAATGCAATGCTTTAGGATCATCAGAATTGCTTTTCTCTTACATTTTATCCTAATTAATCTCCAAGTTGTCCTTTGGATGTTTGAAAGCTCAAAAATTTAGACTTGAATCAATCTTGCTTATGCTTCAAGCAGCTCTCCCTGAATTCAACAGTATTTTCTTTTTAAACAAGGAACTATACCAAATAGTTATCCAGCCAACTGAAAAGTTGGATATTGGAAACCTTATACACCACAATTATCATATGAACCCGATATTCTGTCAGTTTAGTACCCTTTTGGTTAAAGCCGAAACATCTAGTATAATAAAAGGCACCCTAATCAAGATTAAAGAGGTGATTGTACACTATAATCACGCTTAAAATAGGATTACCTAAAATGGTAATCATGCACAAAAGTCCATAGATTTCGGACCCAGTAAAGTAAATACAAATAAATGTGAGAATATTAAGGTAAGAACATTGTTCATTCATTACTGTGTCAAAATCTTACTTGAGCGTTAAAGTGTCTTTTGTAGATAACTCACCCTTCGAAAGGCAAACTCGTTTAGCACTAAAGAGAGATATATTAGAGTGAAGGATATGCCAAGGAGAAAGGTACTCGACCACTTTCGGGTAGGAACATGAACTAAATTGGAACTTTGATAAAAAAAAAGAGGGATTAATTTGAATAAAATAAATAGAGAGACCAAATTATTAATTTATCCTAAAATAAACAATGGATGAATGAAACACAAATATGCTAATTAGTCTTCAAAATTATATGGAACTAGATTTTTAAGATACCACTATATCTCCCAGCATGATCTTGGGTAGACTATTGACGACAAAAAAACTCATTTTCAAATACTTAATACAATTGCATATTCAAGATTCAAATTGGAGACTACTCGTTAAACTAAAATAATCTCATGTTAATTAATTCTTGCACTTAGTGATATATAAAACTAGCTTTAGTACCCTATGCAACGCATAAAGATGTAAATGGTATATTGATGAATGTTATAAATATTGGGTTAATTATAGATAATGTTTGAATATGCGCTATTTTAGAATTGAAATAGATAAGTTTAAGTATAAAATCATAATAAAATAAAACATAAATTTGATAATCATTAATGTGCTAGTGTATTTTGTGCAAAATTTTAATGCTCTTGTGTTATGTCTTATGCATACTTTTTATACTAAAAAATTTATATATAGATTTTAATCTATAGAAAAATAATGATTTATCTACAATTTTTTAATATTTTAAATTTTAAATTTCATGTGAAAATAGAAACAAAATTCAGATTGAATTTTAGTTTTTATCATTTAATTAGATATAAGCTAATGATTACTTCAAAGAAAATGAAAAGTTGATTAGATAAATAAAATAAAATATTTATAAAAAAAATATAATTATGACTATTCTGCATGATTTTCAAATTTTGAAAGAAAAAGTTTATGTAACATCAACTGTGAAGTGGACAACTCCTAGCTAGTTGATATCATTAACTTAGATCATTTCCTTCTAATAATAGTTTCTCAAACCTTATTTTTTGTAAGCAATTATCCTAGTTTCTTTTATAGGATTTTTGTTAATAATTTTTATTTTTGTAAATAAATTGTATAAAATCACTTGGAAACTAAAAAGATAGTTTTTTTTTTTTAATTTTTGTTAAAGGTATGATGAGTTGTAGACTCAATCTTGCCACATCGAGATGAGCTTTCGCCACAACAAAAAGAGGATAAGTGATCAAGTGAATACTGTGAAGATTCACCATAATGAAGCTACGTTGAATCCACATTCCTCGTTTTAATTATGACAAACCATTAATAATGCAAATTGTAAGGATGATGGGTTTTATGATGACAAAAATTATGCTCAAGTGTTTTAGTGCTAAACTTATTAAGAAGTAGATATGTTCATGCATTATGAGATGCTCAGAATAATGCTAAAAAATGTTGTCTCGAAACATCTGCCAAGTGTAAAGAACTCAAAAGATTCCTTGAAGTCCATTTGCATGATGAAGAATGCTTCCCTCTGAGTATTTAGTTTTGGCAAAATACAAGAAAACAAGACCTTACATAGAAGACACATCAAAGACTACATTGAGAGTAGTATCCAACATAAAAATGAAGCTGCATCAGAGTCTACATCAGAATGATGAAGTATTTGACTCTGAAAACTAAACTTCATAATGGAGTTCATAGTGGTTCATAACGAACCTCAAGGACAACATCAGTTCTTCCATATGTTGCCACATATACAGTGGGCACATCAAAAGACTGAAGTTGACAACATCTTATCTTTCCTTATGTTGCCACACAAACTAATGGCACATCAAAAAGTGAATGCTAACCTTGGACAAAACACTAACACAGCAAATATTGAAACTTTACTTTATTTTACGAAGCAATCTACTTCAAAATGATTTGTGTTGTGAAGATGTGTAAAGATAGATGAAGCTATGCTACTTTAGAATGCCAATATAGTTGAACTTCATCAAAAGGATCTACTTTAAGTATGGATCCTTTCTTAGGTAACATTAGAATCTTCATTCTAATGTATCTTTAGAATTATCATAAAAAAGGTTCCTCAAAATGAGAACCTCATAATGACCCTACTAGCTGTCATGATATGACAGTTGTCATATTCTTTACTTCCTCAAGAAGCCTCTAAGTTGAGTGCACTCCACTTCAACGATTTTCTTTGAAGCTTTAATTGGTCAACAAGAAGCATCTTGAAGCCTAGTTGAAGCCTTCCACGTGAGAGAAACTCGAGCCAAGTTCTCTTTGTGAGAAATATACCATTGTGAAAAACACAATGAACACTCTTCAAATAAACTAAGAGGGGGTGAATTTGTTTAAAACAAGTATTTAAAAATTTACTTGAAACTATTTGCAGAATTTGTTATCTGGATCGTATAACTTAAAACCTTTTTCAAACTAGAACTTTTCTTTCAACCAAGATCAACCTTGTTTTGCAAGTAATGACAAAAACTTTGTTTTGTTGATTATATCTTGATTACCCAAATACAAGCAATGAGAGATATACTAAATTAGAATAAAAGACTCAGCAATTTATACTGGTTCACCTCACAAACTTGGAGGCTGCATCCAATGTCTTCCAACCAACACTAGGTCAGAGTTTTCACTAAATCAAAATATTTTTTTACAAGCAATTTACAAATGATTATCTTTATCAACCCTATATAAAGAATCTGAATTCTAAAACCCTATTAGAAAACAAATCACTAAGACTCTAAGAACCCTACTCAGATCTTTCACCTAGAGAACCCTACTCTAGAAAGCTTGACAGAATCAAATTGATTTATCACAAATGAATATAAATATCACAAAATCTTAAAAAGAAAGATTCAAGGTAAACACAACCTGTGATCCTTCATGTATGAATGAATGAAAATAAATTTAGATTACCACACATTCTAGGTTGTACGAAATCTAATGCTCAAAATCAATATCTGGAAAACTTCTTTTCTTTAACAAATCTTCACAGAAAAACTCAGAAATCTTGATCTTCACAAGATGTGTTTTTCACTCAGAAATCAGTCTCTTGAACTCTTAGAAGGCATAGTGTCTTTTGCGTAAGTCACACATGTATATAGAATAATTCGTTTAATATGTATATATAGAAAACAGACTCACCAAGCTTTATATAAAACTGATTTAACTGACAATAGTCGATTAATCCACTGATGTAATCGATTAAAGCTACTAAATAATCGATTAAATTGTTCCTTAGTTTTTTGGAAAAGATTATGAACAGTATAATCGATTTTTACACAATGTAATCGATTAAAGCAGCAAAACACATATTTCAAAATAGGCCTGTGTAATCGATTACGATTCATGGTGATCGATTAAAGCAGCAATGCATAGTTTTCTAATAAGCCTGTGTAATCGATTACGATTCATGGTAATTGATTAAAGTGTTCTTCATGGCTTTTCCAGATTTAGAACAAAAGCATTTAATCGATTAAATCACTATGTAATCGATTAAAACAATAAGTTTTCATTTTTCAAAAACCATAGCCATGAGAACTTAGATTCTATTGAAATCATTTAACAACTTTCTTATTTTAATGACACTATGAATGCATGTTTATGTGAAATGCAAATGCAATGCAAGGATCACAAAACAATGTACTTGAATCAAACTTAAACAAATTACAAATGCCTTCATACTTAATTGTGCATGTAAAAAGCAAAAATATCTTCAAGCAAACATCAAGCTTCTTCTTCATTCTTGCTTTGATTCTCTTGAAACTTCCCCTATATTCAACAATCTCCCCCTTTTTGGCTTTGAATATGCCAAATATCAATTGTCCATTTGTTTAACTTTTGAGGGATGAATGGTAGAAGAATTATACTTGATATCCTGAAATTTCAATAAGTTTTTGCAAGAACAAGTGTGATCAAGTGTTACGTATACAATGCTTTAAATTTGCTCCCCCTGACTTGTATAATTTCTCATGAAAATACAGAGCAAACAAACAGAGCACACATCATAAATTATTTCTCCCCATTTAAACAAAGAGAGTTACTTTTCATTTCTCCCCCTATGGTTATTACAATTATTTCTCCCCCTATTTGGCTTATCAAAGACAAAAATAATGTTCATAGAGAGAATATTAAGAAGAGAAAATAGAAAAGCACAACTGGGCTTAAGATAGAAGAAGAGAATGGTGTGATTCTTTTCTTCAACATAGTTGTATTTATAGAAGATTTTGAGCTCCAAAGTTTGAAATTTGAAAAAATAACTGTCATTTCGAATTTACCCACTAACATAAAAGCTCAGAAGTTGGAGTCTTCCTCTCCGCCTTACCTCCCCAACCCACACGCGACCCCATCCTTCCAAAATTCCTTCTCCCCAAATTCCCGAATCCTAAACCATCACACATCTTACAGGTGCACACAGAGGTGAAAGAGACTCCACCATCACCACCACCACTTCCTCCGACGATAAGATCCATGAAATCCTTTAGAACGGCGACTACGACCAG
The DNA here is from genome assembly GCA_007407185.1 of Glycine tomentella. Classification (NCBI taxonomy): domain Eukaryota; kingdom Viridiplantae; phylum Streptophyta; class Magnoliopsida; order Fabales; family Fabaceae; genus Glycine; species Glycine tomentella. The sequence goes on along the minus strand of PYAF01004568.1, from coordinate 370,985 downwards.
AAATTTGGGTTCAACGTGGACATCGAGTCTTTCACAATCCCAAAAGGGCTCTCGAAAGAAACCATTCGTTTGATCTTGTCCCTGAAAGAGGAGCCCCAGTGAAGGAACCCACATGGTTTAACAACACTTAACCCCCATTAAATTCCAAAACATCTGCTACTACTCCGCACGGAAGAAGAAGTCCTCACTTCAATCCCTCGATGAGGCTGACCCCGTGCTTCTTCGCTACTTCAACAAGCTTGGCATCTCTCTCAACGAGCAAAAGCACCTCGTCAACATTGTTTTCAATGCCGTCGTCGACATCATCTCCATCGCCACAATACACCGTAAAACCCTAGAAAAAGCAGTTGTCATTTTGTAAGTTAGGATGATAAGTGCCTTTCAGAAGACCAAGTTCAAGCAATTGCAAAGCAATTGGTATTTCCTCTTAAACATCTTTGTTATGTTTTTAATAACATTTAGAAGAGGAGATATGAAGATAAATCTTATTTTGGCAGAAGTTCATTTTTGGTTTGGATTATGTAGGTAAAAGCCTTACATTATTTGCATTCCAATCGAATCATCCGTCGTGATATGAATGTTGGATTACCTGAATATCAGAACAGACGTACGTCCTCTATTTTTCAGTTCCAATTTTTAGGATAATCGTTTCAGTATTTGGTCCATTTACTGGCCATGTTTAACCCACTAACCCATGATCTTATCCCACGAATGTTGAGGTCTGTGATGGGTAGAGATCTATAAATAGAACCGACTACTCTCTATTTTTATCACTAAGCCTACTCCTCTATTCAGTAAAACACACCATCGAGTTTGAGCGAGTGAGGGTCTAGAAGCTAAAACTATGAAGATTTAAGAAGGTTGATAGCAATGGCTGGAGGTAGGTACATCTGAAATTTATATTTCTTTTCTGCTTCCGTTGTTTAATCTAAATGTGTTGTTTATGGTTGTTAACATGTTCAGACCAATATTATGTTTTACATTTGATATCAGAGTCCATTTTTTTCTCTACCTTGCTTTTATTTGACACTCATATTTTTAATCATTGAGCAGACCTGGAATTATATGGAAATTGAGTTTCTAAGCTTTCTGTGAATTAGAACATGGATTTCGGTGTTTAAAATGACTAGAAACTATCGAGTTTTTTTTTTATTCGGGTTCGCGGACAACCGAGTCATAATGACCCGGCTCAAGGTTGAAGATGATGAACAGTAAAAACAAACCAAATGTTTTGAGTTGTCTGGGTCTCGAACCCGTGCCCAACCATTTAGTGAAACTTGCGTGAGCGACGAGACCATTTAAGATTATTTGATATTTATTCGTTTTTCTGTTTACTTTTGCAATTTCTGGAGTTTTGATTTGTTTTATGCATGAATATATTATGGAAAAGTTTATTCTATGCACACACACACGCACACACACACACACACACATACACACACATTAAATCAAAAGCATAATATTATGTATTAAATTATTTATTTAGTTTAATTGTATGTTTATGATATTTGTTTAAACATGCAATATTATGTTAAATAATTTGTGCACATTAATATCAATGAGCTTATTGAATAACTATATGCATATATTGTTTATTTACTTCTTAAATTTTTGTGTATAATTTTATTATTATTATTATTATTATTATTATTATACATACAAAGTTATAACAAATAATTTTCTATGCAACATTATTTCAATTTATTTGCATTATTGATCATATTATGCAAATATTTAGCTCTTATTGAGAATTAATTAATATTAAATGATTAGTATAATTTAATTGATTAGAGAATAGCCACAAAATCTTTAATTGATTAGGCTTATATATTAATTGTTAAAATCTCATTTAAAACATTAGTTGTGATTAATAATATGTAATGTAATAAAATCACCTACAGGAATTTTTATTATATTTATATGACTAATTAGGATAAAATATCAAGTTATATTACTTTATTTACCCACAAGAATTAAGAATAATAATAATAATAACAATTTGATAGTTTTATCATAAGTTTGAATCTAATTGAGTAGGACTTTAGTCCATAGGCAAGTTTTATGTCACTAGGTTCATAAGCTAATACTGTTTTACATTGGTAAAAACATAATATTTATTTAGTCTTAAATTATGAATAATGAGAATGTATGTTTGAACTTTTCAGTTAATCAATTGCGAATATTTTTGACATTAAGTGTGAAATTCCCAAATTGAAAAAGGACAATTATAAGGTTTAGAGGGAGAAAATTCTCCTTCATTTAGGCTGAATGGATATTGACTATGCCATTAGGAAAACTGAAATACCGGGTATTACTGAAACTAGCACTCCAAATGTTGTTGATCTATATGAACAATGGGAGAGATCTAATCGTCTCTCTGTAATGTTCATAAAGACTAATATATCTGCTAGTATTTGTAGTTTTGTTGATCAACATGAAAAGGTCAAGGATATTTTGAAGGCCATTGATGATCAATTTGTTACATCTGATAAGGCCCTTGTCAACACCCTTATATTGCAGTTCTTATCCTTAAAGCTCCATGGGATAAAAGGAGTGCGTGATCACATCACGCACATGAGGGATATAGTGGCTTAGCTGAAAGGTTTGGAAGTTACCATGTCATATTCTTTCCTAGTACACTACATTTTATGTACTTTACCTATGAAGTATGTCCCTTTCAAAATCTCCTATATCACACACAAGGATAAGTGGTCAATTAAGGAGTTATTGACTATGTGTGTTCAAGAAGAAGAAAGGTTGATAATGGAAGAGGGTGAAAAGGTATACATGACTACCAAGGGAAAGAAGAAAGAGATCAAGCCAAGAACAAGGGCATGATTCCTGCTTGGCCAGCCATTAAGAAAGAGTCAAAGTGTTTCTTCTACAAGAAGAAGGGACACATGAAGAAAGACTGCTCAAAGTTTAAGAACTGGTTTGACAAGAAAGGTATTCCATTTACTTTTGTTTGTTGTGAATATGGTTAATGTTAATCATAACACATAGTGGACTGATTCTGGTTCTACAATCCATGTTTCTAATACCTTACAGGGTATGGAAAACCTAAGGAGGCCAATGGGAAGTGAGTAATACATCTATTCAAGAGATAAGATGAGCTCACATGTGGAAGCCATTGGGACATGTAATTTTTAGTTTCAAGTAGCAGTTTTATTTTGCATTTAGAAAATATCTTTTATATTCCAAGTTTTTCTAAGAATTTAATTTATTTATCAAGACTTGCACCATTGAGTTTTTTCTTTAATTTTTTGAATTCAGGTTTTACTTTAATTAATAAATTTGGAATTATGGTTCTGGTGCATTACTTGATGGGCTTTACTTTATTGAATTGCAAAATGATGTTGTCTATAATTCTATGCATGTTACTATCGGGTTAAAACGATGTGTTGTGAATGAGGAATCCTCTATGTTGTGGCACCGAAGATTAGGACACATCTCTATCGAGAGAATTAAGAGACTGGTAAATGAAGGGGGTACTTAGTGCTTTGGATTTTTTTGATTTTGAAACTTGTGTAGATTACATTAAGGGTAAGGAAACTAACAAGTCTAAGAAGGGTGCAAAGAGGAGCTCAAATCTATTAGAAATCATACATACAGATTTTTGTTGTCCAGACATGGACACAAGTAGTTCGAAAGATTTTACCACCTAATAGACGATTTTTCACGATATATGTATTTCTACTAACTTTGCTCTAAAGATGAAGCTATAGATGCCTTTTAAAGTTTTTAAGGTCGAAGTGGAGAAACAATGTGGAAAGCAAATTAAGATCATGAGATCCGATAGAGGTGGAGTATACTATGGTAGATACACGGAGAATGGACAAGCACCTGGTCTATTTGCAAAGTTTCCTCAAGAACATGGGATTGTTGCCCAATACACTATGCCTGGTTCTCTGAATCAGAATGGTGTGATAGAAAGAAGAACTAAACCTTAATGGACATGGTAAAAAGTATGAGGAGTAACATAAAACTTCCCTAATTATTGTTGATTGAAGCATTAAAGACAACTATGTATATATTAAATCGAGTTCCAACCAAGGTTGTCTCCAAGACGCCTTTTGAGTTATTCAAAGGTTGGAAACTGAGTTTGTGACATATACATGTTTGGGGATGCCCATTTGAAGTGAGAATTTATAACCCACAAGAGAACAAACTAGACCCACTATCAGTGGATACTTCATTGGATATGCTGAAAGCTCTAAAAGGTATAGATTCTATTGTCCATCACATAGCACTAGGATTGTGGAATTGTGATATGCAAAATTTCTTAAGAATGACTTGATCAATGAGAGTAGTCAATTTCAAGACATTATTTCTGAAAAGGATCACTATGAAGCCCAACCTTTTGGCTCAAGTGACAGATTGATTGTCAATCACACCCCTCAAGTACAAATGGGTATTAGACAACCAATGATTGAAAATCCACAAACTGTTGAAAATGACCCTGTAGATCAAGTTGCTGATGAGGAACAATAAGTTCCTCAAGAAGATCACGAAGCAACATTAAGAAGGTCCACTAGAGTCAAAAGGTCAATATTTCCTAGTGATTATGTGGCTTATCTGCAAGAATTGAACTACAACTTTGGAGTTGCAAATGATCCTGAATCATTTTCATATGCTGAGTTCTAAGGAATCAAACTTGTGGTACAATGCAATGAAAGATAAGATGGACTCTATGACATCTAATCAAGTTTGAGATCTCGTTGAGTTGCCTAATGGTGTAAAAGCCATTGGATGTAGATGGGTTTTTAAAACAAAGAAAGACTCACAAGGCAACATTGAGAGACATAAAACAAGACCGATTACCAAAGGGTTCACTCGGAAATAAGGAATTGACTATACAGAGACATTTTCTCCTGTAGTTAAGAAAGATTCTTTCTAGGTAATTATGGAATTAGTAGCTCATTTTGAATTTGAGTTACATCAAACGGATGAGAAAACAACGTTCCTTAATGGTCATTTAGAGGAAGAAGTTTACATGAAACAATCTGAAGGATTCTCCTCTAGTGATAATGAGCACTTAGTCTGCAAGCTTAATAAATCCATCTATGGATTGAAATAGGCCTCCTGCCAATGGTATATAAAATTGTATGAGGTCATCACTTCATTCAGTTTTGAAGAGAACGTCATAGATCAATGTATATGCCAGAAGGTCAGTGGGAGTAAGATTTGTTTTCTTGTGTTATATGTGGATGATATTTTGCTTGCAACTAATGATAAGGATTTGCTATATGAGGTGAAACAATTTTTCTCAAAGAACATTGATATGAAGGATATGGGAGAATAATCTTATGTCATTGGCATTAAGATCCATAGGGAAAGATCTCGAGGCATTTTGGGTGTGTCTCAAGAGACCTATATCAACAAAGTTTTAGAGAGATTTAACATGAAAAATTGTTCGCCAAGTGTAGCTCCCATTGTGAAGGGTGACAAACTCGATTTGAGTCAGTGCCCGAAAAATGATTTTGAGCGGGAACACATGAAGAATATTCCATATGCTTGAGTTGTTGGAAGCCTTATGTATGCTTAGGTTTGCACCAGACCTGACATTGCATATGCTACTGGAGTTTGGGGAAGATATAAGAGTAACCTAAGTATTGACCACTGGAAAGCTGCAAAGAAAGTGATGAGATATCTTCAAGGAACAAAAGATTACATGCTAATGTACAGACAAACTGATTGTTTGGAGGTGATTGGCTACTCAGATTCAGACTATGCTAGCTGCATTGATTCACAAAAATCAACATCTGGTTATATCTTTATGCTAGCTGGTGGAGCTGTATCTTGGAAAAGTGCCAAGCAAACCTTGACTGCTACTTCTACCATGGAGTTTGAGTTCATTTCCTATTTTGAGGCTACCTCGCATGGTGCATGGTTGAAGAGTTTCATGTCTGGGCTTAGTTATGCACTGTATTTCTAGGCCATTGAAAATGTACCGTGACAACTCTGCTACGGTATTCATGGCTAAGAACAAAAAAAGTGAAAGTCAAAGTAAACATATCGACATCAAGTACTTAGTCATAAGAGAACGTGTTAAAGAAAAGAAAGTGATCATTAAACACATTAGTATTGCTAATGACTAAGTACTTGATGTGTTCAAAATCATCAAGTACTTAGTCATAAGGATCATATAGTACGAATGAGACTTAAAGTATAATTTGTTATATATATATATATATATATATATATATATATATTTTACTAACAATGTTTTTTGTGTTGATTAGGCATACTAGGGTAAGCGGTATTTCAAATTTCATTAAGCTTAACCTGTATCACGGTTCCAATTTTGGCTCAGACAGATCATATATCAGCGTTAAATACTTGTATTCAAACACCAGAACTATGGGGATCATTAAACAATGTAACTAGTATTTGCATACCTTGTTCCCTAAGACTCCAAAATAAACATTTCCATATCCACCACTTCCAATTTTACGACTTTTATCAAAGTTATTTGTAGCCTCTTCAATCTCCTTAAGGTTATATATCACTGGTCGTTCTGATTCAAATGAAATTACATCTGCACCAATATTTACCATGTAATAAGTTCTAGTCTTTCTCTTGTTTGCCACCGATTAAAAAATTTATATTTGAATCATAAGTTGCATTTGTTGTGAAAAGTGCATTTTAAACTACCTTTCACAAATTCCTTATGAAGGCTATACTTTGAGGAAATAGTTCTATTGACAATTGATCTTATAGAAACTCTCATTTAGTTTGATGTTTTCTCGTATGGTTTTGTGCACATATTCATTTATTTATTTTGAGAAATATCATTAAGTTTTGATCTGAAATAAATATATAATTTATTTATTAAGTTGAGAGCAAACATTTAAAGACTTTATATATTGTGGTACATGGAAGATAATATTCGTTATTAGAGGACCTATCGACATGACTCATATATTATGTTTCTTGTTATGACTAATGTTCGGTTAAATGGACCAAGTGGTAAAATGTTGGATTCCCTGAATATCGGAACAGACATGTGTCCTGTCCTCTGTTTTTCAATTCCTATTTTTTGAAATAATCGTTTCAGTATGTGGTCAATTTACTGGTCATGTTCAACCCACTAACCCACGATCTTATCACACAGAGGTTGAGCTCTGTGATGAGTAAAGCTCTATAAATAGAACCAAGTACTCTCAATTTTATATCACCAAGCCTACTCCTCTATTCAGTAAAACACACTATCGAGTTTGAGCGAGTGAGGATCTGAAAAGCTAAAACTTTGAAGATTTAAGAAGATTGATAGCAATGGCTGGAGGTAGGTACCTCTGAAATTTATTTTTCTTTTCTACTTCCATTGTTTGATCTGAATATGTTGTTTATGGTTATTAACATGTTCTCTGACCAATATTATGTTTTACAATGAAGCCCCAAAATATTGTAATTGGTGCTGGATCTGTTGTCAAGGTTGATTTAACTGCTAGTTTGTTCACATGGTGAAACATACACCTAAACATTTTTGTCTTATAGCTTGTCGCAATAGAATTTTGCCACTAATCCACTTTCTAGGGTCATGGTTTACATTATACACTGAGTTAAAGCTTCGTTTCATTCAATAATCCAGTACACTTTTCCTATGACACACTTGTAACGACCTAAATATTTACTTATTTTTATTTTTACTTAAGGATAAATTTCTAAGAGATGTATAATAGTAACGTTTTTAAAATGTAAAATCTGCAAAAGATTTGTTACTTATATATATATAGCCAATGTCTCTGATACAAAAGTTTATATAATACAAGTACACTACTTTCTCAAATATCCAGCTTGTTATATAACTTTTTTTATATTTCTTCACTACTCCAAGGCTTCATGAAATCTGTCCATCATTGCCATCTAAAATAAACATGAAACAAATCGGGTGAGAAATAAATTTCTCAGTAGGTAACGCTAAATCCCGAACCTATTATTATGTTAGTAAAATCATTCAAATAATCAAACACATTCATAAGCAATATGCAACTACATGAATGCATGAGATGAACTATCCCAGGGCAAATGGCCTCCACATATCGTACTGTATATGGTCACACTGAGTGTGGACGCTGCTATAGTCATTACGCAAACATGCATGAATTTTGCCATATATCCTTACACCTGGGTACTACATATCGTACTGTATGTAACATCAGATTCTGTTTCCCCAAAGCCTCGTACTGGACTTGAAACATGGAAACATGAATCCACCTATCTTAATCACATCAACATATCAACATCCATAAAAATCAAATCCATAAGCAAAATATATATATATATATATATATATATATATCATATCATCATATATATCATAAGTATGGTTACACCACCATGTTTTATCCATTAAGCTTATGAGTATGGTTACACCACCATACCTTAATCAAGTAAGATTATTACCAACCTATGTATAACCAGAGAATAAACTTAACTACAGAAAAATTCTGTTAGTAATCTAACTATTAATCCTCAATATAAATAATATCTAATTCCTTTAAACCTTTATAAATAAAGATTCTCACTTAGTATATATCTTAATTTTCCTTTCACCTACCACCTCACTAATTAATCCTCAAAATCAAATAATTAATCATCAAAATCAAATCATCAAGTATTTAAATCTTTCAACTCCACACCATTCATCCTCTACTTAAAAAATTAAATCAAAACATATCCATAAAAATATAAACAGACAGTCCAAAGTATCATTGAAATCACCTCAAAAGATCATCAAATGGACTTTCATACTTCACTAATATTGATGGGTATAAATCATAGTTTATCTTATAACTTAAATCAACATATTCTCATCAAAGAATAACCTTTAAATATTACGAAATTCAAGCCTAAATATTAACCATAAATCAGCTTACTAAAACATGTAAATTAACCTAAACCATTGATTAACTTGATTAACTAGAGATTTAAACTTCACCTACCTCAAATGAGTTTGAGTCTTGATATCCTTCTAAGCTTGTTAAATCCTTCCTAAGGTTGTTTACCTCCACACGTGATTTCTTCAAGGTGATGGGGTTTACTTGATTTAAGCTTTGAAGGGAAAGATGAAATGAAAAGAAATGAAATGAAAGTGGTGTGAGGGAGAGAGGTCACGTGAGGTTTGAAGAAAAGAGTGGTCTTGGAATTGGTTTGCACTTAAGTTCCTCCTCCTCCCTTTATATAGTGTTGAAGAAATGATTACTTAGAGAAAAATCTCATAAGCCATCATTATTCCTTTACAAGTGTCCTTACACTTGTTATAATCTTAAGGCTTCCTTCCTTTCTTCCTTCCAAGTGTCCTACCACTTGGCATGATCTTAGAGCTTCTTCTCTTTTGCTTCCAAGTGTCCAAAATCATGAAGTTTCTCCATTTCTCTTGTATTTTTGTGGAGTAGCTCATTCTTGAGTTTATCCCAAACCTGTTTTAGTAAAATTCTAATTCTGGATTCGTTAACCGTTGGATCTCTTTAAAAGTTTAAAGGTACACTACTATCTCACATATGTAACTTTTGACCGTTGGGATTGTTGAAATAATGTCTAGAGCTGTCCACCTGCAAGATGGAAGAGTGTAGAGAAATCTTGGCTTGATTTTTATGTTACCTTGCATCCATGCCATACAAGTGTCTTGTCACTTGTTTTCATCCTATGACTTATCTTCCAAGTGGCTGAATTTAAGAAGCTTCTTCCTCATTCTCCATGCTTCTCCACGTGAATGATAAGCTCAAAGGGAAGGAATACAAATTTTTCTTCCTTTCATGCTACATGTGGTCATTTTTGACGATGAATAAAAATCTAGTTTCAATATGGTATTTTCATAAAAAGAAATCCAATTTAATTTGAATTCTTTTATCTAAAGAAAATGTTGAATATTAGAATTCTAGATGTTCCTAAGAATTTACCCCAGTGATAGTTTAAATTAATCCCAAGCAGTCTTATACAGGACAATACATAAACCTTTCATTCTAGATTACATTTTTATCTTATTTTTGATTGGTCTATACTTCTTCTGACCATCAAAATTACTAAACCATTTTAATAAATAGGTCTATTCATCCTATAATTAAGAGAAAATTCTATAGATTTTATGTACTATTTTTCCATATTTTTCTGATGCTTGAGTTTTCTTGAATACAACCTCAAAGTTGTCATTTTCCAAAATTTGTAGAAATTTTATTCTAGAGTTTTGTGTCATAAAATATGTTGATACTTAGTCAGCTAAGTGTATTTTATAATTTCATCAAGTTTCTACAAAATTTCTAAAATTATTTGAGCATTTTTGGCCTAGGGGCATTTTGGTAATTAACCTAGGGGTATTTTGGTTATTTTCAAAAATGTCTAAGGGCATTTTTGAAATTTTTATCTTAAGGGTTTTCTAGTAATTTCTACATTATGGAAAGAGCGATATAATTATTTTTCTCTAAACATACTTGTATCCAACTATCATCACATTTTTATAATGTTGGGGATGTTACAACACTTCCCTCCAAGATGGGACTTTGTGCATGTTTGGTTCAGCTTTTATATGGGAAATAATTTTTTTTCCCCAGAGCTTTCTTAGGAAGCTGTAAAGAAAAAGCTTTTTTGACCCCATAATAAGCTAATTCAAACGTGCATTGCATCATTTTTATCCTACTCATTGGTGATATGGTTTTCATTTCTACTTTCCTGCAATCAAGTGCATTTGACAATGGTCTGAGGAGTGATGTTTTTTTTTCCATTAATATCTTATAGCTTTGTGATTTTGGGCAATGTCCACAAATACAGTTGTTTTGCGATCTATAAAAGGTTTGGCTTATCAGAATTGATTTTGTTGCTTTTGGAATCTTAACTGTAGCAATATAGCTGCTTGTACTTTGAGGATTTGTTCTACAGTCTGCATTTATTTTGACATAGTATGTTTTATAGGCACTCCGTTGTACATGGCTCCAGAGCTTGTACGGGAACAACCATACAACCACACTGTAGATTTATGGTCTCTTGGTGTCATACTGTATGTTGAATCGCTCTCTATTTATCTTGGTCTAGTAATGGACTTTATCTTCAGTTTTACATCGTGGTCCTGGATGATTGTTGCTCATTTAAATCTGGCCTAATGCCTAATGTCTTTATAATAGATCCCTTTACAAACAAGATTTAAATTGGCTATTTATATTTTGCAGAATATATTCATGGATTATGAATACAATGGCCATATGGATGAATTATGAGTGTCAATTTAGGTTCTTTATGTAAGTGTATGAGGGTCCCCACATGAGCCTAAGTGTGAAAGGATATTTAGGGGAATGGAAGAGGGATGTATATAATACCTGCCTTTTGTGTTTTACTAAGTTAAAAGAGAGAGATGGCTGCTATGAAGTTGTCCTTGGTGTTTTTTTTTTCCTTTGTTGTTTACCACTCTTACTTGGTTTCTCTTTTGAAAAAATAACCATCAGAAAGTAACCAACAGATTTGCCAAATTGTTCTTTCTGACTAAGTAACTGAGCAGCAATTTTTTTTTTTTTTTTCAATTTGAGGATGAGGGCAATTTCTCATAGAACTCCTGCTTTCATTCAAGCAGCAGATACTTACCACAACTTCTTGCTTGTAGTATTCAATGATTTCTTTCCCTTACCCGTGTATAGTGTAAATATTCCGGACCTGTTGCACTTTCCAAAAGTAATCTGAATGATGACATTGTGTTACTAAATACGGATAGTTATGGTAGTGCGTTTTGTTGAACAACACTTTCTGACCCTCAGTTTGCTTTGCTAGTCATGAGTCACGTTAAGTTAAAGCCTATTTTTCATGCTTATAACAGGTATGAGTTATTTGTAGGCCAACCACCATTATACACAAGGTCTGTGTATGCTCTCATCAGACACATTGATAAGCTACATTTCTCAAACGCATTACATTTGTTATGTAATCAATTATGTGTTATGTGCTAGTACTGAAGGTTGGGCCTGATCACTAGTCTAATAATCCAGGATCCTGTTATTCATACACTATTTTAATAGATTCTTTTAATATATTGTTGATAGAGGTTATTACTATAATTCAATAATTTTTCATAATAATATCTCAATTTAAAAGTCGACTTGAACTAAATATATATCTTCTAAAAGGACTGAATATATACGAGTATTAAAATGTTGAATGCAATTTTCTTTTGGAATATTGAAATCACAACATTTAAGTCACTTTTACACTTTGCTGAAAAAAAACAGAGTAACTTTAACACTTAAATTCTGTCTGGATAATAAATACAAATACCTATAAAAAATAAAAAATAAAAAATTGTCGCGTAAGTCACTACAAATAATTGCAGAATTGATTACTAAAGAAATAGTTTTTCTCACGTTAACACCATTGTCATAAAATATTAAGTGATGAGTTTTTTAAAAAAATTACATATAAATTGTTTTGTCCCTAATTTTAATATTTCTAGTAATGAGTTAAAATGAACTTAATGGACTTAATTTTTATGTAAATTTTCTCATCTAACTTTTTCAAAACTGAGGAATATAATTTAATTTTAACTTATGAGAGTAATCTAATTCTTTTTATCTTCTTATTTTTCTCTTAAGAATGTCTAATCTTGTAATCCGTAGAAATTAAAAATAGATATAAGAATTCAGTGAAAAAAATAAGATAAATATAAGAAGATCTTCAAAACTCACGCACACTTTATACAAACAAAACCTTATTTTAATTTCTATTAATTAGTATATCAAATTATAAATCAAAGTAAATTGTTAGAGAGACTGATTCTTAAAGAAATCAGAACAACTAATTATATCCAGAGCTTGATATACCCTGATGTTCAAGTCGACTTTTAAATTGATATGTAGTGGTGAATTTGAAATAATTCCAGAGCACTCTTCATTGCACAGTGGTTATTCATACAGTACACCAAGTATATAGTGGAATCAGGTTGCTATGCAAAGCACATCTTAATCTTCATATCTATTTCCCACAATCCATTGGTACTTTCTGAAATTTATATGGGGAATGGCTGCTTTAAGATAATATGGCTACACTGTTTGGCTATCTACTTTAGTCTCATCTTGTAATGTCAAAATTTTCATTGAGGTGTAATTTGTTACATATAAAAAATCATTACTATAAAAATCATTTTTTTATGACGATTTTTTAAAAAACTCTTTTAGAAAAGTGGACTTTCTAAGACAGTTATTCAGAAAGAACCATCTTAGAAATGTTAATTTTTTAAAACAAAAAAAAGAAACACATTCTAAGATGGTTTTGAAGAAAACCGACGTAAAAATTGAGATTTCAAGAAAGTTTAAAAACTGTCGTGAGAAGTCAACACTTTGCACGATGACGACTTCAAAGACGATTTTTCGAACCGCAATGGAATGTGTTTTAGAACCGACGTGAAAAACGCTTTTTTAGTAGTGTAATAAATTCCTAATGGACTTAAAAACACAAGACAAACATCTAAATGGTAGTGAAATTGATATGAAATTAAACCAAACAAAGTTTTAAGCTAAGAAAATGTAAGATAAATGTCAAAAATATAAGAAAATGTAAGAAAAATGTCAAAAATATCTAAGTATATAAGGCAATGTTATCAATGAGTAAGGGAAAGAAGAAAGGAAAGAATAAAAACAACCCTTCTCATCAAAGTGGCCAACCATCGATGGCAACAACAACTTGCCAATTAGGGTTCAACCAAGGTGGGAGTTTAATTTCTTGATGTTTTTTAGGGGAAACGTAGAGAAGGTGTGAAGCAACTTAATCGATTTATTTACTTGGAATCATTCTTAAAGAGGTTAGAAATAACTACAACAACAGTTGTCGGAAGGGGGGTTGGGAGATTTTGTAAACATTTTCAAAAAGAAGAGAGTAAAAGATTTTAGTGAATGGGATACTGTAACGACCTAATTTATTTCTAGATAATTTTTTTATTACTGTTTATTATTAAGCAACGTATAAAAGTAAAAGTTTAGAATTCGTTTAATTATATAGGTGGTAAACTTATCTTTATTAAACATATGCTAATTGTGGTTACTTCACCTATCATTACACATCACACAGTCTGTCGTACATAACCATAATATTTTACATAAAAACATAGAAATACTACAAACACTTTCATCATCTATTTCCTAGAGACAATTTTTTATCTTTGTACCCCCACCAGTCCAAGGCGTTAAGGAAATTGACCATTGTTGCCATCTAGAGAAAAAATTGAAACAAATCTAGTGAGAAATAAAATTTCTCAGTAGGAAAAACTAAATCACAAAACAAGTTAGTACGTTAGTAAATCATCCATCAAATAAATAATTATGCAAATAACATGTATGCATGAAATGATTTTCCCAAGATGCACATGGCATCTACATATCGTACTGTATGTAGCTACACCTCGTACTGGATGTAGAAATGTTGCGACAGTCTTACGCTAGTCATGCATTTCATTCCATGTATTTGTACCTGGTCCCTACATCTCGTACTAGATGTAGTATCAGATTTTGTTTTACAAATCTTGTACTGGACTCAGAAACATGAATCAACATATCATCACATAAAATCCATCAACCATAAAATCCATGAGCAAATACATACAACCCCATGGAAAATATTTTCATCATAACATCATACGTACCAAAAGTATGGTTAAACTACTATACCTTATTCAAGCAAAATCATACCAACTTAGGCTTGACAATTGAATATCCTCAAACTACAGAAAAATCATGTCAGAATTCTAACTAATAAACCCTAATATATTCTTCGAATAATTTATAATTCCTTTAAACCTTCACAATAAAAGATTATAACTTAGCATGCATCTTAATCTCCTTTCACCTACCACCTTACTACTAAGATCCTTAAAATTGAATCACTCAAGTATTTGAACCATTTATCTACATAGCATTCAACCTCTACTTCTAAAAATTATTTCAAAATAGTCTCATAATAAAAATATGAACAAGCAACCCAAATGTCATCAAAATCACTTTCAAAGATCATCAAATGTAATTCCAAACATCACTAATATTTCAGCCTATAAATCATCACTTATCCTATGGTTAAAATCAACTCTCATCATAAATTAACCTTTAAATGGCATGAAATTCCAGCCTAAATATTAACCATAAATATGCACATTTAAACTTATAGGTTAGTCCAAATAAATTTTTATCTAGAGATTGAAGCCTAGCCTACCTCAAGTGAGTTAGATTTGTAATTGACTGAATAGGTGGATGTCCTCCTTTGAGATCTTTAAGGAAGAAAGTCTTAGGATGATTTGGATAAAAGAAAATGAGACAACAGATGTGTAGAATACTTCAAGAGTGGATATGATTACTAGTAAATGAAAAATGAAGGCAAGATGTGAAATAGAAGGCAAGTGGCCGTGGAAGTGAGCTTGGAGGTATAAGTCTTACGTGAAATTTTTTGTAGTATGATAGGATATTTATAGTAATCAAGCTAGTTAGGATCTAAAGAACTTAGTTAAGATGTAGCTTAATTAATTTCTGGTTTGGTTATAATGTAATTATGACCTAAAGATATTTTAATTTTATATATTAAGTACATGATGACTAAGCAAAAGCAAAGATTCCTTTAATAAATGGCTAAGAGCACGTGTGAATAGAGTTTACAATTAGCCAAATCTGATTGATTTAATGCTTTTGGCTGAACATTATCTCTTGATCCTAAGTTAATTGGCTGCCATGTGTAACATATATATTTTTTTCACTTTCAACTTGCCTAGAAAGTTCACGTATGACTTGCCTTGTGCTTGGCTGTTTTGTAGCACATGGAAATGGAGCTTTCATGAAGAAAAAATTTGATTGGTCCAAGCTTGGTTGATTGCTCTTAAGTTCCTAGGCTTCCACGTTGATGGCCATACAAGATTATTCAAGAATCTTGTTTTTAATTTTGTCTCATTCACTTTATTGACTTCACATTGACTTTTGTTTACCAATTTTCCTTTTATATTCTGTACGAATCTACCAAGCTATAAATTCTCATCTTTTAGTATGTTAAACTAGACTTCCTAAGCTTTCTAACAAAGTTATAACATTTTTAAACTAGATTCCAAAGCTGCCAACAAGCTGAAAAATTCCACATTGACATCTCTTAATGTTTTAGTAACTGCAAGTAGTATACAAACTAGATTTATATCTAGATCTTTAATTCCATATATCATACACTTAATTTGAATAAAAATTGAGAGAGAAATAAATTTTTCAATTCGGGTGACAGTAATGGACAGTTTTAGACAACTTATGTTTAAATAAATTCTATTTTATTCTTCTTGTATCCAACTATCATCACACTCCCATAATTTAATGATAAATATAAACTCAAAATATAATTTTGAGGATATTACAGATACGATGAATTTAAAATAGGTTTTCAAATTTTTCATTTGATAGTCCAAAATTAGTTCGTATCTTACATTAACTCACATCCTTTGGGTCTAAATGACTTTTTTGTGTGTATAAATTTTGAATTTTTTTCCCTATAAAAGAAAATTTGTCCGTGAGTGTGGTTTTGTGTAGTTGTCCGAAAGATTGATACATGTAAAAATTTGCCAACAAAGTTACCTTAGTTTATATATAATATATATAAATATAGTTTACATACAAATACTACTCATATTTTAATAATGAAAAAACGCTAAGAACACACTCCTTTTAATACATTTCTTTTATTAGTTAAAATCTGTTGCAAATTAAAAAAATTCTGATTCTACATCTTATTTAATGAAATTCTCACATAATTATAATTTTCAATCAATATTAACCAATAATAAAGAGTATGTAAGAATAATGTGTTAGAGAATGTGTTATTTGCACTCTTTTTATAAAGTTTATAATAAATATATAAATTATATTTTAAATTTATAATAAATAATTTAAATTGTGATATAAGAATATCTTTAAAAAGTTTAAGAACTAAGAAAATAGTAAATCCTTAATACAATAGCAAAATAATACCTAAAACTGTACTAGATCGACAAATTGGTACTTAAAATAACTAAATTTATAAATTGGTCTTTAAAATTGTAAATCATCAATTATTTTAGTCATAAACATTGTAATGGCCAGGTAAATTGGTCCCTAAAAAAACTTAATTGTATTTTTTTCCTAACTTAAAAAATTGTGAGTTTTGCATTTTTTTTATGCATCAAGATCATAACTTGTATAATTTCGTGAATTTTGGCTTTAACAGTAAATAGTAATTAACCATATTGTGTTAGTTAACTTTGATGTGGCAGGGTTACCTACTAATGTGAAGAGGGAATATATGTTTAAAAACTTTTTGTTCTCTATATTCTTAAAATTTTATGCATTTTGTAGATGAAGATCTCGTTAGTAAATTTAATGAATATTTCGCACCTAGTGATTAAGGCAAAAAAAAATATACATATAAGAATGCTTACACATGGTTCTTTAGGGAGGAAAGTTAAAATATCTTAGTTTGGATGATTAATCACTTTCTTGTCTCCTTTCTTCATATATTTTTTTTGAGTTGTATTTGTTATCAACCTCTGAAAGCCCTGTGATTATTTTGGGGTAAAGTTATTTCTTTTGTATTGTTTATATATGTTACTATATAGCAAAAAACATAGTACTCAAATTGTCATGTAATCAGTTAGCTAATGTACATGGAATGGTTTACTATACTAATGACTTGAAGTAATAAATACAAACAAGAATCTTCATCTTCCACTAAATTACCCACTGAAGACCTGGCTGTTTCCACATAGTGATGCTTCCCACTCTGTCGAGGACATCACGATCTGTGACAATGCCCTAATGATATCCCTCATTTTAGGCCTTTCCATTGGATCTTCTTGCAAGCACCACTCAGATATTTCTGCCATCTGCAAGATTGATTTGAGAGCCAAGTATATACATTAGTACTATACATTATAATTATAATTACAATAATGACAAAAGAAGGGCCTCATATTAAATTAATGCACAAGTTTTCATTACTATATACCAATTATTTCAATTTCTATACTAATCTTTCCCTTTTTCATATTGGCTCTGTATATAATGAAATTAAAGGGAAGAATGGATACTCCACAGTCCAGACAAAAATATAATAATCATAGATGAATCTAACCTTGTAGACATCTTCCATCGGATAGCTAGCTTCAAGATTCCTATCTATGGCATCTTCTAAAGCAGTCTCTGGGTCATCATCTTGGAATATTTCATTAACCTGAATGTGATAAAGAAATTTCAATGTCATTTAAATACTGTTTAAAACTTGAATCCAATCATCATGTTATTATTTCTTAACACTTACAACAGTAATAAGTGATTTCATTTTGATTTCTTTGCTTTCTCGAAAGAGTGCACCTTTCCCTGTTAACAGCTCTGAAAGTACTACTCCAAATGCAAACACATCGGTTTTTGGGGTCACTTGAAGCTCCTTCTGAGATCTTAAAGGTCAAAAAGAAAGAATGACAGAATAAAATAAAAATGGGAAGAATAATTTTTCTTTCCTTTAGCAGATTATTGATAGCAGGAAAATTGTTTATCCATAAGAGGAGAGCCAATTCTTACTGACACACTTTGTTAAAAACTATTAAATCATGAGTGATCCTCGTTGAATAAAAAGGAGACACAAAGTTTTGTGATTTTGAATATATTTCAGCCAATAATAGAAAAAACAACGTATTTAAAAGAGCATGTCTAGCATTTGTAATATCCATTGAATGAAATAATATTCTAGCCATGATTGAAATGCATAAAACCTTACTCTGGTGGAAGGTAGCCTGGTGTTCCTACAAGCCTAATTGCTATAAAATTTTCATCATCGGTTCGATCTACCAGCTTTGCAAGTCCAAAATCTCCCACCTTTGAATCAAATGACAAGTTAATGATAAGGACTATGTAGTGCAAAGAATTGATTGATGCAATGTAATCTGACAAATAAATGAACTTAGCAAGTTATTTCTGAAATCTATGATTAGCTTTATTTCTTATGATAAGAGATAATAGGAGTATTATATTTAGAATTTAGAAATATGAGCATGATGATTGGAGAGCATTTTCTGTTAAACGTTAATTTGTTTTTGGTCAGGTCCATAGTTTTTCCTTAGAAGAATTAGGATATGTTTGGTTATCCATTCAAAAGTACTTCTGAGTGTACTTTTGCAGAGTAAACTCAGTTTCGTGACATGTTTGATTACCTTTAAAAGTATGTTTGGTTATCCGTTCAAAAAGTACTTCTGAGTGTACTTTTAAAAGTATGTTTGCCCATTAAAGTTTTGCCTGAAATTGAGTTTTGTATAAATAAGACTTTTGGAAATTTAAGTTTAACTCAAGTTTATAAACTTTGGTTCAAACATGCACTTAATTTAATGAAAGGCATTTTCAGCCAGAACTGAGTAAAAGAAGTAAAAGATTCACAAGTGATAAGTACCTTTGCTCCGAACTTGTTATCAAGTAGAATATTGCTAGTCTTTATATTTCGGTGCACATGCCGTGCTTTTGTATAATCATGTATATATTCAAGACCTTTTGCAGCATCCAGTGCAATTTGAACCCTAGCACTCCAAGAAAGAGGCCGGTTCCCTGTGCCATTATCATGCTTCAGATTTCTTGATATATCTCTAAAAATATTAGACTTTTCCCTCAACCAACAGTTTTGTCAAGGACCAACTCTCTTAAAAGATGCTGTTAGGTCAGCTTTGTGATTGGTTTATAAGTTTAATTGCTGGAATTTTGGAATTGAACTGATACACGATAGTCATAGATTTCATGTAAGTTCTGTTTAGTACCCCATTCTTAATTTTTATTTTAACATTATGATGCTGACATTAGCATATATAATAGAAGATCACAAAATAATCCCTATCATCTGTGTAACACCCCATAGGCCTCCGGCGCGTTATCATTAATAATATCAGTCTAGCGCTTAAATCACAATTAACAACTCAGCGGAAGCACAAAATCATTTTTTTTTATTTATTATGTATGGAATAAAACATATCAAAGCAAACATTCTTACAAGGCACATAAATCACGCCCCTGCTGATCCAGTTTGTCATACATAAACATAGGCAGATAAATAACCATTTACAATATACTCAGGAGGAATCTCATCTTATAACATTAATAGTTCTGTACATTTATATACATCAGTGTCTTCACCACACCGTGGTGATACAAAAGAATAACTGCCCTCACCGAGGGTATACAGAACTATACATCTCTGGTGTACACACACCACCCCTCATCAAGGGTACAAAACACAATCAAAACAAATCTGAGCCATCAAGCTCTATCTCTGCTGCCACCGGCCAAGTAGACATGTCTCCACTAGGGCCTCCTGCCCTGAGACTACTCTCCTCTTCCAGAAGAGTCACCTGTCAAGGTAAATCCCCAAACGGGGTGAGATACACATCTCAGTAAGCTCAGGGTCCTTGGAGGAATCTCCTCCACCCTGGCCCACTTTCCATAACACATACATCAGGCAATCACAACAATTGGCCCACTGGCCAGGCCCTTTGGCCCTCATAACAATATAAGCAAGTCATCTTGCCCCAAACATGGCAGAGCTACCTCAACGCCTGGCGGATATCATCAACGCCTATCTCAGTAAGCATGGCGGAGCTACCTCAACGCCTATCTCAGTGTGAGACCGGAACTCACACCCGTGTCGTCCCATTGGGAGCTACCCCTTACGCATGGACGCACGTATATGGTACCTCCAAGAATAGAAGGAGCTACCTCAACTTCTATCCCCTTGGTTTGTAGGAATCACCGATTCTCTGGGATCTACCTCAACCATGAGCCAACCATACTAGGAGGAAATCTCCTAGGGAGGTCCATATCTATCTATTGGCTAATAGATCTATCACAATCGCATCACATAACAAGCACAGATGCACACACATATCATTATGAGGATGCAACAACCAAATGCATGCATCATGAATATGAACACCACTCCCCCGGAGTGTGGTGTGGCAACCATATGGGAATCATTCCCAGGGACACAGAACTTACCTGGCAAAACCTCGCTCTGCAGTTCTTTCCCTGCTCTGTGGCACCCTGTTCATAGAATCCATGAACATTGTTGGGGCATTCGTCAGACCAAACGGAATGACCTGATATTCAAAGTGACCATACCTAGACCGGAAGGCTGTCTTAGGTATGTCTGCTGGCTTGATCCGAATCTGATGATATCCGGGTCTCAGGTCTATCTTGGAGAACACCCTGGCTCCCCTCAACTGATCTAACAGGTCATCAATACGAGGCAGAGGATACTTGTTCTTCACAGTAACCTTGTTCAACTACCTGTAGTCCACACATAGTCTCATACTGCCGTCCTTTTTCTTCACAAAGATCATCGGTGCTCCCCAAGGCGAGACACTCGGTCTGATAAACTGCTTGGACAGCAGGTCCTCCAACTGCACCTTCAGCTCCCTCAACTCCAGAGGAGCCATACGGCAAGGTGCCACAGATATCGGCCCCACACCAGGAACCAAATCTATGGGGAACTCAATTTCCCTCTCTGGTGGTAGCTGAGTTATCTCCTCCGGAAAAACATCCATGAACTCGCTCACCACAGGGATCTGAGACAAATCAACACTGGACTTATCTTCGGTCACACCCATGAAGATATAGCCCTGAGCTCCCTCCATGATTGTCTTGCGAGCTTGCAAGACAGATAGGAAAGCGGTGGAACTCGATCCAGTCAAGTCAGAAGGCACAACTACCCTCTTCTGACAACAGTCTAGCATCACGCCATACTTGGCCATCCAATCTATACCCAGAATCATCTACAGTGTAACGCCTCTCTTTACTCTCCCGTGCTTAATTGATTTTATATGGAATTTGTGACCACTTTGTATTATAATGATCTTAGTTATAAATTTTTCAAGAAAATTCTTTTCACATTGCTTGCAAATTTTGTAAGTCCAGGTACAGTCCCAAATAGTTCGTCACAAAATAAGTTACAAACAGCTTAATACAGACAGCGTAGCA
>PYAF01004568.1:306526-348914 GCA_007407185.1 Glycine tomentella | reverse complement strand
AGAATTTCCCTACCCTTCTGGACATTTTTGACCTAAAGGGTATTTTGGTCATTTTCCTCAAGGACCTAACTGTCATTCTTGAAATTGTCCAAGGATATTTTGGTAATTTCACCTAGTAAATATCTTACTAAAATATCTAGGGATCCATTGGTCATTTCCAGAATTGTTCATGGCAAAATTGTCATTTTTACCTTAAGGGCATAAACGTCATTTCTGAAATTGTTCAGGGGCGTTCTTGTCATTTTGCCCTAAATTTTTCTACTGCCTTTCATTAACATTTTACTCTTGTAATTCCCTAATTTTTGGGGTGTTACATACAGGGTAGGCATAGCTAGACAAAATAAATCTATCACATAGGCTTTGCCCTCACACACAAACTGCACGTCCTTGCAACACGTGCTCACCTGACATCTTTCTCTAGATGCAGTGGTAACCTCCATCGGAGGAGCAAAACTAAGCTTAGGCAATCTGAGCTTATTAACAACCATATCCTGTATGAAAGAATGTGTAGCTCCAGAATCAAACAACACTCTAACATCACAGTCATCGATCAGAACTGTACCTCTGATCAAGTCTGGAGCTCTGGCTGCCTCTCTGGCATCTACAGTATATACCCGGCCTGCTGTGGGTGCTATCATCTTTACCGGAGCAGCATGTGCCCGACTCTCCGTCTGAGGGCACTCTTTAGATATGTGGCCTGGCTTGCCACATCGGAAACAGACGATCTGGCCTGAAGCACATGCCTCCACGTGCTCCTTCCTACAAGCTGAACATTTAGGGACTGATCTCCTCCAAGCTGAGCCCCTCTTAAATCTATCAGAGGAAACAGATACTCTCAGCTCCTTGCCCTTCCCTTTTCCGGATGGGCCAGAACCACTGGGTCTTCTTCCCTTCTGTCTGACTGAGGGAGTAGGTTGTCTGCCTCTCTGTCTCCGCAGGATATCCTCAACTTGGCGACTCTGCCTCACCAAGGTATCCATGTCTTGTGACCTACTGCCAGCCACCAACACCTGAATATCATCCCTAAGTCCCCTCAGGAACTTAGCTGCTAGAATCTCAGCTTCAGGCAAAGGTCTCCTAAAGTGTGCATATTGGGCCAGCTCATTAAACTGGGCCAGATACTCGTCCACTGTCATGGTCCCCTGGACGAGTCCATCAAACTCTGTCTGCTTCTGCTCCCGGGCATCTCTAGGAAAATACCTGTCCAGGAAGCAGGCCTCAAACAACCGCCAGGTAATCATCTCTCCCCGACCTCTCAGAAGCTGAGCTGTGGTCTTCCACCACTCACGGGCATCGCCCTGAAGCATATAAGTTGCATACAGCAACCTCTGGTGATCGGGGCACTCCATTACCTCAAAAATCTTCTCTAGGGCTTGCAGCCACCTCGCTGCAACAATTGGATCATAGCCTCCTGAGAACACTGGAGGGTCATGCTTACGGAAGGTAATCAGCATTTTCCCTCTGGCTGCTGGGTCACTCTCAGCCTCAACTTGGGACATCTGGTCCCCTCGCAGGTGACTCCCACCAACCTGCTGGCGGCTACCCTCGCCATCATGGGTACGAGGTGTGGAGGATACTTTGTCATCCCTCCTGAGGTTCTTCACCTCCTCAAGCAAATCATGGTTAGCCTTCATCAAGGCTTCATTAACCTCTCAGGTTGCAGCCATCTCTCGCTGCATCTCCCCCTGAGTCTGTCTGTTAGCAGCCATCTCTTGCTGCATATCTGCATGAATCTGTCTATTAGCAGCTAACTCTTGCTGCATGGCAGCTAGTGCAGCCGCAACTGGATCAGATTGGGCACTGGTAGCCCACTGGTGCTTCTAGGTCTCACCATGGCACTACACATGTACATCACACAGTGAGTTGATCAGGCCCACAGTTAATGTACCCCCATGCAATGCTCATGTCAAAACAATCACAACCAAGCACCCATTAATTCCATACATAATATTCTTATCAAGAAACTGCTCTGATACCATTAAATGTAACACCCCGTAGGCCTCCGGCGCGTTATCATTAATAATATCAGTCTAGTGCTTAAATCACAATTAACAACTCAGCGGAAGCACAAAATCGTTTTTCTTAATTTATTATGTATGGAATAAAACATATCAATGCAAACATTCTTACAAGGCACATAAATCACGCCCCTGCTGATCCAGTTTGTCATACATAAACATAGGCAGATAAATAACCATTTACAATATACTCAGGAGGAATCTCATCTTATAACATTAATAGTTCTGTACATTTATATACATCAGTGTGTTCACCACACCGTGGTGATACAAAAGAATAACTGCCCTCACCGAGGGTATACAGAACTATACATCTCTGGTGTACACACACCACCCCTCATCAAGGGTACAAAACACAATCAAAACAAATCTGAGCCTTCAAGCTCTATCTCTGCTACCACCGGCCAAGCAGACATGTCTCCACTAGGGCCTCCTGCCCTGAGACTGCTCTCCTCTTCCAGAAGAGTCACCTGTCAAGGTAAATCCCCAAACGGGGTGAGATACACATCTCAGTAAGCTCAGGGTCCTTGGAGGAATCTCCTCCACCCTGGCCCACTTTCCATAACACATACATCAGGAAATCACAACAATTGGCCCACTGGCCAGGCCCTCTGGCCCTCATAACAATATGAGCAAGTCATCTTGCCCCAAACATGGCGGAGCTACCTCAACGCCTGGTGGATATCATCAACACCTATCTCAGTAAGCATGGCGGAGCTACCTCAACGCCTATCTCATTGTGAGACCGGAACTCACACTCGTGCCGTCCCATTGGGAGTTACCCCTTACGCATGGACGCACGTATATGGTACCTCCAAGAATAGAAGGAGCTGCCTCAACTTCTATCCCCTTGGTCTGTAGGAATCACCGATTCTCTGGGATCTACCTCAACCATGAGCCAACCATACTAGGAGGAAACCCATCTCCTAGGGAGGTCCATATCTATCTACTGGCCAATAGATCTATCACAATCGCATCACATAACAAGTACAGATGCACACACATATCATTATGAGGATGCAACAACCAAATGCATGCATCATGAATATGACCACCACTCCTCCGGAGTGTTGTGTGGCAACCATATGGGAATCATTCCCAGGGACACAGAACTTACCTGGCAAAGCCTCGCTCTGCAGTTCTTTCCCTACTCTGTGGCACCCACCACCGACACCCTCAGTGTCAAGCCCTAATCCAGGCATATATCCATATCAAAACCAATTCACAGGCATTCAAGCATAGAAGCATAGCATATCAGAAATCCCCTATCATAGGGTTCAATCAATCAAGCCCTCACTCAGGCTTCTCATAGACCATACAAGGTTCCTCAAGGCTGAATACCAAGCATCTGAGTCATCCCAGACTCAATGCACAATACCTATCTGAACATAAGTTCATATCAGCCTCACAATTCAATTATCGCAGGAACGGTCTAAACCTCAACTAAGGCACCGTTCAACTAGCCTCTCAGGCTCAACACAATCTTAATCAAGGCTCTTACATGTCCAGAGAACAACAAGTGACTCATTACACAGCCACACATGCATATCACAGAGCCAAGATTCAAAGTTTCCCAAATCAAAAACTGAAAGTTAATCCTTCATCACTACATTGCTCTAAGCAAGTTTCTCTACAGGACCCTGGGCTAATTCTAGCCCCAGCTCATATGGGTCACTATTCACAGAAAACCCCAAATTCTAAATTAACCGGAGAAACTCGAGTTTCTTACCTCAGTGGCGACCAAGAAGGCTGAAGGACAACTTCCTCAAGCTCTGGTGTCCGCTCCAAGCCTTGGGTCCTTGCCAATCTCAAGTTTCTGAGCTTTTCTCTGGAGAAAAGGATTCTCACTCTCAAGGGGTTTTCAAAGGAAAGGATGAAGGATTAAAGCTCTCACAGGGTTTCTCACAAGTTTAATAATCATTGGGAGGTGTTTGGGTCAAGAAAACTTGGGCACTCCAACAATGGAGGTTTGGGGCGTGGGGAAGAAGAAAACTGTTTTTCTTCCCAGAAAATCGCGTTTTGCCTTTTATACTGGGCCTGCCCGAGGTCTGGCACGGATCGCGCCACCTCTGGCGCCAGCCGCGCCACCATGGCGGTGTATGTGGCGCCATCAGTGCCACTCCCACGCCCCCAGCGCCATCTTCCAAAACCTGTGGCGCCACCCGCGCCACACTGGCGCCGTCAGCGCCAACCTCCCCTGGCCTATGGCGCCGTCCACGCCACACCTGGCGCTAATCGCGTGGAAATCCAGTGAAATTTGGTTTTCCAGACCACTTCACGCGTCACCTGCGCCAGCCATGGCACGACCCGCGTGGGCTGGAAAACACCTGGCGCCCCTCGCGCCACGTTGACGCCTTCAGCGTCAAATTGCAGAGCATCTGGCGCTCCCAGCGCCAGCCTGGCGCCCTTGGCATCCAGTTCCAGTGGGTTTGGCGCTACCTGCGCCACAACCCTAACAGGATTTTCTTCCAAAGATCCCTGGCGCTGTCGGCACGGGATCTGGCGCCAACCGCGCCATAATGAAGGTCCTTACAATCTGCATTTTAGAACCGATGCTGTGTGCTTTATGGAAGAGTCGACATTTATCCCCCATTAAAAGCAATCCTGTTTGAATTAGTAGAATCATTAAAATTCTCAATTCAAATATTTAATATAATTGTGTATTCTAAACTCAAATATAAAATTAATAATTAATTTTAAATTATCTCAAGTCAATTGATTCATGATTCCAAGTGCTTTTTGGTCTGGCATGTAGCCTTTTGTAGTTTTATGGTGATACTTATAATTATACAAATTCTTTTGTTTTTATGTGGCTTTTTTTAAACAATTCTTGCATTTAGTTTTTCCAGAAAAAATAAAATAAAAAAGCCTCAATTATCCAAAATACCTTTCAGTAATGAATCATGAAGATGATCACTAAGAGATCCATCTGGAACATACTCATACACTAAACAGAGGTCATCTTCTCCGTTGGCATATCCCAACAGCTCCACCTGCAATAGTGATTATGAAGAAAAAAAGTTTTATTTTCTCAAAACATATAAACTAACATAAATTATTGTAAAAGATGGTTACTGCTCCAATCTCCTATTTACTTTCGTTCAGCTATAAGAAGTAAATAATGCTACCTACTACTTGAAAATTATTATTCAGGCTTTTGAGGCATACTCATGACTAAAAATTTGAGAAAAAATAGCTTTTTTTTTTTATTTTTAATCTTATGAAAGTTTCATTTTGGGGCTCTAAAGCTATTGAATAATTGTTAGCTTATTACTGTTCAAATTCGATGGCTACTACCTCCCTTGTAACTCCAAAGTAGTTTAGAAAGCAATTGATTCAATTTAGTTATTCATTACTTATATGGACCCGCTTCATGCTTTCAATTTAGTTTTGAAAGCAATTGATTCAATTTAGTTATTTAGTACTTCTCTCTCATGTGTGACTCCTACAATATTGAAGTCTTTACGTCCTCATAAAAAAATGTTTACATTTTTAACATTGGAAAGTTATATTTTATCTATATAATTATATTTTAAAAATTAGACTTAAATAAAAGAGTAGAGAATAGTGATATTCATTCATTTCATTTAGGGGCTGATTGGAGTGAAAATAAAACAGATAAGAAGGAAAGGAAAAAAGATAATAAGAAAGTAATTAATAGAAGTTATAAGTGATACGATTAAAAAAGGAAAAACATAAGATAGAAGTGACATAAGAAAAAAGAAAATGTATATGAGTATTCTTATTAAATAAAAACATTACTTATTGGCACTTGACTTTAAATTTATATTTTTATTCTATGAAAATTTGATTAGATAAATTAATTCCATTTATTATATTATTTTGTTATAATTGAACTCTATAATTATGAATTCTTGAGAATTATTTTGTTTCTCATTCCTAGTCATTATGCTATTATAATCTCACTAGGTCTATGAGCTTATTATTTAGTTTTTTATTAGGTGGTACTCCCTCCCGTCTCAAATAAAAAAAAAACAATTATTTTACATTAATTAAGAAGATTAGTTATCACATTTAATTATACTAATCTCAATGATTTTTTTTCAACTTATCCTTTATTAGAATTTGGTATTAGAATAAAAAAAGATTCATTGAAACTAAAACCTCAATTAAATGAAGATATTTTAGAAATAGTAACATTAAATAAGATAAAATTAGTTAAAATTTTCTTATATTTGAGATTATAAAAAAAAAATGTTTTTTTTTATATATTTGAAACTGGAGAGAGTATAAAATTATCATTATTTTTATTAATCCCTATATGGCACATAATTAAGTGTTATTAACTATTTTTTATAAATTAAATTTTTTGAACATGTATCACATAGAGATAGAGATGGGTCTAGAGACTCCCATTACCTAAAAATTTCTCATTACAAGAAATGGGCTAGTGAGAGTTGCGGTCCTTCCCAACGAGTAGAGCATTCCATTAATAGACCTCTATTGTTTGATGGCCCTCTTTTCAGTTGCGTTTATATTGTGCTTTGTACACTATGTAACCTTTGGAAGTTAGTATTGCTATCTTGGCTATTTACTTAATATTTGTCGTTAAAATGATGTTGATATTATGTTCATAGATTCTAACTAGTTAATGTTATTATAAGGATGTCGAATTTACAAAGGAGATTCTGTCCAAATTTAAATAGATTTAAAGTATAATTTGTTTTTTTTTTTAAATATATATATATATATATATATATATATATATATATATATATATCTTTTTTGTGTTGATTAGGCATACTAGGGTAAGCGGTATTTCAAATTTCATTAAGCTTAACCTGTATCACGGTTCCAATTTTGGCTCTGACAGATCATATATCAGCGTTAAATACTTGTATTCAAACATCAGAACTGTTAACACTATGTCAAAGAAAACATCATCAGAGGTATCACTTACAGTGTTGATATGGTGGATTTTACACAAGACCTTGAGTTCAGCATAGAACTCTTTAGATTTATTAGACCTCATCTTCTTCACAGCAACCTCCTGTAGTTAAACAATCTTCAAGTTTTTTAGTCAACACAATTAAAGGATGTGCTTGCATTGGTGGGGATCATTAAACAATGTAACTAGCATTTGCATACCTTGTTCCCTAAGACTCCAAAATAAACACTTCCATATCCACCACTTCCAATTTTACGACTTTCATCAAAGTTATTTGTAGCCTCTTCAATCTCCTCAAGGTTATATATCACTGGTCTTTCTGATTCAAATGAAATTACATCTGCACCAATATTTACCATGTAATAAGTTCTATACCATGTAATAAGTTCTAGTCTTTCTCTTGTTTGTCATCGATTAAAAAATTTATATTTGAATCATAAGTTGCATTTGTTGTGAAAAGTGCATTTTAAACTACCTTTCACAAATTCCTTATGAAGGCTGTACTTTGAGGAAATAGTTCTATTGACAATTGATCTTCTAGAGATAGGGCGTGAATCTTCTATGCTGATTTTGTTGACTTTATTTCTCCTGAGAATGAGAATGATCGTAGTAACAATAGAAAGAAATGTCATGCCCGCTAGGATGCCTATGATTATTGTTGTCCACTTATGTTTCTTTTCTGCCAACAATGTAAAAATCAAAGGAAGAGAAACTGACATCAGGAGTGTCTATTGACACAAAAATGCATCTGTTTAATTAATTAGGATCAAAATTGTCTTGCCAAACTTCACTTGGTCAATGAACATCATTAATTTGGTGAAAGTTATAAGTGCATTTTGCCCCACTCAAGTCACTTCCTAGGCTTAAATTTAAATTAAAGAGAAACATTATCAGATGAACTGGAAATAGTTCATGGAAATTTTTGCTAATTTGTCTCAGAATTAGGAGGCGGGGCGCCAAAAGTGCAAAACAAATAGCTAGTAACATTCAAATAAGAATTCATCTAAAATCCTGTTTCCATAATGTAATGACTAAAAAAATAAAACCTGTAAAGTCTAAACGATTGTTGTGGTTGTTAGCATAGAGCTCTTTTCCTCACCTTAATTTTCAAATTGAAGTATATCACTATTGTTATCGAAGTGTCTATGTAAGGTTAAGCTTTGAAGTTATGAATCATGATGTGGTAATTCCTAATATTTTTACAAACAGCAGCATATAGCTGAATGATAATTTCTGACACAAACTTACCACACAATTTACATAAGAAAGTAAATAAGTAAATACCATACATAAGGGAATCATTTTTGGTTGAGGGCTTGAGGCAGATAACCCGCCTTCTTTGTTAGTAGCATTAGGTAGTAGTAGTAGCCCTTTGGGTTCCTTGGGAACAAATAGCACCCAATCAACATCTACGAATTCCATGTTCATGTTCTGCATGTCAGCCAATGTAGAATTTAGGAGATTAGCAATCATCATTGGTGTATCGTTCGGCTGGACCGTATAGGTGACAACTACTTGAGACTCACTTTCTGAGCACCCACATGGAATGTGTATTGCTAAAGTCTCATTTGGATGCAATGTACGATTAACCGGCCAAGCTTGGCCGCTGAAAATCTGGTTTGAAACATTCGCAAAAGTGTCATGTGGCCTCACTTTGTAGGTTGTGTCATAGAAATATCCGCTAAGGTCACTGGTGTTTTTGCATGAACAAGGTACCTTGATGAGGTAGTCTTGTTTGGTGCCATGCATTATAGGTGTGATTTTGGAAGGAATGACCGAGTAAAAAGAGGCTATTTGTTCAATTGTGAGATTTTGGGATATGTGGTAGAGTGAGGCATTACATGTTCTGATCTTAGAAGAGGAATTCAAAGGAGCCAAGTTAGTTGTTTTGATTGGGACCTCAGAGGCAAAAACTACAACAAAAGAAGTTGCCAGCAAAGGGAAAAGAAGAGAAAGAAGATGAGTGAATGAAACCATAGTTGTGAAGTAGAAACTCCCCTGGTGAAGGAGGAATACGTAGAACTAGTTTTAAAGTGCATCCCTTGACTTTGTCATCATCACTTGGTTGTTGATTATTTCAAGAAACAAACACTTTTAGTCCTCTAGATTTATATAATCTGAGACCCTTTTTCTATAGGTATAGAAATAGGTGTCAAACATTATCATATGGTAGAGTCAACCATTTGTTCTCCCTGTCCTGAACTGTATTATGATGTTACTGTGGAGCCAAAAATTATGTTTACAAGTTTTTGCTGGCTATAATACCGTTCGGTGAATTACGAGGATCATGGGAGGAGATTCTTTTGGGAATCACCAATTGCAATACAAGCCAAATAAAAGACAGTTGAAACTAAGAGCTATAGATTATAATATTCCTTCATATGTCAATATGATGCCATCACTTGTCATACCAACTATTCTTTTACCATTCAACTTGTTTTTGATTATTATGTTATTGGTTTGAAGTATTCATCGACTTCACCGATTATTAATTTCCATCGAAAAACTTAACTGACCATTTTTAGTAGGTTTATCTCTCCCAATCATGTTTTTTTGTCCACAATACTCAAATCCAAAATCTTATTTTAGGGTATTGAGAGTCCAATATTATTTGAACCAATTGCTATCGTTCCACTTGTTAACACGCGTAGCATAATGATAACACTGATCCTATTGTGGAAGGTCAAATTGAACTTTAACCAAATATTAAGTTGAGGTGTTTACAATTCAGACTATATTGTTCTCAAGAATTTTGCTTTTCTATTAAAAAAATCATCAACTGTCATTTCTTCAGGAATATTTCAACTGCATAAGCTGGGACCAGGTTGTCAGGTTCCCAAGTCTTTGTTTTCCCCATCTGCCTCTAGTCCAAGTCACGACGTGTATTGTAACTAGTTATGTAACGAAGAATTTTAGTAAAATCATAAGAAACTTTTGTTCATTTTTTTTCCTTTAAGCAAGTTCAAGCTAATTCAAACAAGGCTTCACATTTTTGTGCTAGCTCAAAGTTTACAATGCCAATTTGTTACTAGGTTGTTAGCTGGTTAACATGATTTTTAGATTCAAATGCTTTTCATATAAAAGTGAAGTTTAGATATTAAAATCGAAATAGACTATATTACTGATATTAAAAACATATTAAACCTATTTTTTTTAATGCTAAACGGGGTAAAAACAGAAGAAGAAGAAGAAAAAAAAACAAATTACAAAATGAGAGGAAGGATGGAACTGAGTATAATGACTTTTATATAGCATGTAGCAACACGTCATTTCTGAAAAGACCAACAAAGGCCACAATCATCCATCCCCAATTCCCTCCCCCGGGGGAGGGAAGCCATGCTACGTAATACTATGCGGAAACATCTCGCTGCAATTAATGAACTTATTAGCTGTTTAGCTTTGTTGGGTGAATCTGCGCATATGTTTTGTTGACATATTTTCTTAGCTCTTCTCGTTTGGTTGGGGTCATTTGTCCTATTGCTGCTGAATGTTTAAGATGACCCTTCTGAGTCAGCTGTTACATTGAACAAATCGCCTTATTGAAGAGCTGAAGTAAATTTGATTGAAACGCTAAAAATGAGAATAAGTTATGAAGATCGAGATGTGTGTACCTCGTTTATTGTTTAATCTATTTTAGTTCTTAAAATTTTCCCGCCTCTTTTGTTTTCTTTCGTTGTCCAGTTTAATTTTCATTTCAATTCTCTGCTAAAGCAAACGAATATATTTATTTGTGAAATTGTGATCATCGAGATTTAAAACCATTTATTTAAAAAATGTTTATAATGATGAAGGATATTTGAGAGCTAAACTTTGAAAAACATTTCAAGAAAAGAATCTTCCCCCTCCTTTTCATGGCGACTGGTGGTGATACATGAATGCCATTAATTTTCCAAAACTCCTTGAACACCTATATTTTTTTTGGGATAAATACTCATTTTTGTCCCTGAATGTATAGAATACTGACAAATTCGTCTCCCAAAGATTAAAATTCAAATTTTGGTTCCCGAAAGTGAACAAAGTACGACAAATCTATCAATTCCGTAACTTTTGTTCGTGATTGTTAACAAAATAGTCTGTGGTATAGAGGAACGAAAATATCACCAAAATGATTGTCAATATGGTTGTTGAATATATTGAACCAAAATATCAGTAAGTTATCATTAGATCAAAATGTAAGTTATCATTGGACCAAAATGTTAATAATTTTTTTTGGACTAAAATTTCAGTTCGTTTTCATTGGACTAATTTGTTAAACCTCAAATTTTGTTTCATTTAAGGGTAAAATATAATTTGATCTTCATCTCCTCCTTTTTTTATCGTTGCAAACATAATATTACATAAACACTTAAAAAATAGGAAAGCAAACATAAGCTAGAACAAACATAATAATAAGCATAATATTGATTAATAAACATAATCTATTATGATTTTTCAAATGTGATATTCCTTTACACAAAATATGAGACTCAAACAAAAATGTACAATCATTAAGTTAATCCTTACAAAAAATAATACCCAACTTGATTTTGTCACTACTTAATGCTGTTATAATAGAAAATTTTCAAAATAAACATTCTACCAATGTACAAAATTAAACATTGTAACAGTATACTAATCATTACAAATTTATCAAAATTATAATAATTAGTCATAATCTACTATAAACAAAAAGACAATCATATCTCATATTTCACTTCTTTAAATATTGGTGGTGGGGCAACCCTGGTGTGGGTATGAACCTCATGTAATTCGATTGGTTCATCCTATGAGATGGTACATATGAGAATATAATTTGAATTGGTGTTGAAAGCCTAATAGGATGTGGTCTAAACACACTTGCAATAGTAGAGGTATGAAGCTTGTTTCATATAACAATTATAAATAGTGACTAGTTATGCATAACATATTTTAACAGTAACTAATCAGTTATATATAAAAGTCACTCACAATACTAAAAGTTGGAGCACTTTGAGTGATAGTTGAAGTTGGAATTGGAGCACTTTCAACATTAGGAATTGGAGTACTTTCAAAATTAGTTGTAAGTTGTTCAACTTGTGGAGTAAATTGAGAACAATTAATCTCATTCTACAAATATATAACATCTAATATAAATAATTTGTAAGCAACAATAGAAATGATTAATCAAATTTTAAAAATTGTTACTAGTATTGTTGTGGTTACATTTGAGTTATAATGTTTGTTAAAATAATTATGCTTATTAAGCAATATTACAATTATTATGTTTGTTTTAATTTGTGTTTGTTTCCCTATTTTTTTAATTATTCATTATAATATTATGTTTGCAACGACAAAAAAAAGGGAAAGATGAATATTAAATTAGATTTTACTCTTAAATGAAAAAAAAATTAGAATTTGACAAATTAATCCAATGGAAACGTACTAACATTTTAATCCCAAAAAATTGTTGACATTTTGATCCAATGAAAAATTATTGACATTTTTGTCAAATAGTAACTTACTGACATTTTAGTCTAATGTAAACGTACTGACATTTTGATCCCAAAAAAATTACTGACATTTTGGTCCCAAAAAAATTACTGACATTTTAATGCAATGAAAAATTATTAACATTTTGATCCAATGATAATTTATTGACATTTTAGTCAAATGGTAACGTATTGACATTTTAATCCAATTTATTCAACAACTATATTGACAATCATTTTTGTAACATTTTCATTCCTTTGTGCCACATAGACTCTTTCATTAACAATAACGAATATAAGTTAACAGATGAATGAATTTTCACTTTCAGATATTAAATTTGAATTTTCATCTTTCAAAGACATTTGCCATGACTCTAGATATTTAAGGTCGAAAATGACTATTTACCTTTTTTTTTTGTCTTCCTATCACATTATAACACTATTTTTATCTCCCTATCACATAATATCATACTTAACAGTTTTGCTCTTCTCTCTCTTCTCTCTCTTCTCTCTGCCCGAGTGTCAATTAGCACCTTCATGTTCATGAACTTTTTCCTTTCATGGCCCTTTATATCTGAACAAATAATGATATATGAATACTCTTTTATATTAAACACTTTATTAATAATTATTATTTCTCTTTTCTCTGTATAATAATTATTAAACACTCTTATATATTAAACCCTTTATATACTTCTCTCTCTTTCTCTAAGTGTCAATTAGTACCAAAGTGCCCATAGATGATTTGTAACTAGTTACTCCTAAGAATCATATCTAGGTGAACATATTAACAAGAAAATAAAATGACTTGAGAAGCTGCTTGACTCCCAAACGTTTTTGAACCACAATACCATAAAAAAATCGTGGGGATATGAATCGGCTATTGAATAATCAGAGTTAACAAAATCATTACCCAAGGAAGTGTTATAAAGCTAGAGTTGATCTATTGCAGAACAAATTGTGGCCAAGGGCCCGGTGGAGATTGTTAAGACAATTCCAGATGCAACGTGCACATGGAAAGTGCAACCAAACACATAAGATGATAATAATTTGAAAGTTTTGTACTGACATAGCTATTTACTGAATAATAAAAGATGCTAAGACAAAACTTAGCCTTGAATCAGTAACTCAGTTACATAGTGCATAGTAAAGAAAGAATGGAAGGAGAGAAAGAAATCCGCTGTACATTTTTTGGGCAATCTGTGGTAAAGGTCATCATGGTTCAGTATTCAGTAAGCAGGAAGAGATGCTCAGCTGCTCGTTATGCCATTTTCAATGCCCTGGACAACTAGAGGGACATATCACCCCCCAATTCACTGATAACTTTCTCCACCTTAACCAACATATCTAATAACAAGAAAATGGATCATGAGTTTCTTTGACACAATATGGCAGACCATATAATATTAACAAAAGAATGGATGTAGCACAGGACCTATACTAAAAACTACCAATGATATGAAGTACATAAAGCAACAGACGGGGTACATAAAATGATTCATATTCAAACCAAAGAAAAATGAGGAACTTTCAGAATATTCCATTCATGTTCTAGCCTAGGACCGGAGAAGGGGGAAAAAGGAACTAAATAAATAAAATGGCACATCATAGTTAACCAATGTAAGAGACTGAAGCAATAAGAAAGAGGGATTGTTACCTTGGAAGGAAGAATCTTCCATGTACCTCTGCATCAAAGGGAAAGAAATATCATGGAACAACAAATGATTAGTAGAGAAGTTGCACTCTCCAAATATTTGCAACTTAGAAAACTTATATTATGATGAGCATCATGACAATGCAAATATGTTGATGAAAGCATTAACCAGTATCTAAGCAAAAATTCAAAAATATGTACCACAATTTGGGATTTGAGCTCAATTTCCTCCGAAAGAATTGGTTGAGCTGCAACAAATGATTTGAGCTCAATTTTATCCGAAAAGGTTGGTTGAGCTGCAACATATGATTTTATTCAAATGAAATAGGTTGTAATAGAAATCAGAAAATATTAGCTTAAAGCATAAAAGCTCACAAACCATGGTTGTTCTGAAAGCAATCCATAAGTAGTGTGGAAAAACTGGGTGGCAAGGCTGGGAGAATGCCTTCAAAGTTGTGACCAGATGTTGATCCCTTTTCTTGAGATCCTAGAGGTTTCCCCACCTCATTATTCACATATAGTGGCAATTGTGGAATGTAATTGTCAACTGGAGTCATAAAGCTCAGATCCTCACAAACTCTACAAATACAGCAAGTCTCCGTAAATATTATCCAGTCTCCAACACAATTAAGTCAACTAATACTTCAGTATAGGTAATGAGAAACATCTATCAACTCTAGAAAAATGTGGGAAAACAGAAAACAGATCAGTAAAGGGTTATTTAACAATCTATCAAGGCATAAGAACTCAGTTACATACTCTCGTTCCTCCAATCACACAAAACTCTTTTGTACCTGCTGTGGGAGAGCTTGTTTGTTGACATGAACTCTGACTGCGACGAAATTTCAGAACCAAAGTCGGTATTCAAGGGTTCTGGGTCCTTGTCACCTTTCAGAATCTCCTGCAAAGCAACACAATCCACAAGAATTGACAAGGGAAGAATATGGTTATAGAATTGCAGACCCCAGGTTTCACGCTTTTTTTTTTCCAATGGTGATTACTATATTATGATAAGCAACCATTACCTTCAAAACATTGATAAATGACTCTGCTTCATAGATTGTTGGAAATCGCATAGCAAACTTTTGAATCTGCCAGAGAAAAAATAGCTGTGTAAAACTTAAATCAACTATCTATTGATCAATTTAGCCATGAAAAACACCATTGAATAGTGTCACACTCTACCAACCCACCACCACCACCACCACAAGATGTTACAATTAGAAAAGGAAGAATCAACACTGTATTTCCAGTTTGTTACCGATGTTATACAAATCACAAGTGAACAATATTAAAGGAGTAATCATATAGTTATGTTATGTCCAAAGTTTACCCAATTTATAGAGGGAAACTAACAAATCCTGCTGTGCAATCCAATGAAAATGAATTCTATTTCTACCATACGAGCATAATTTAACTAACTGCATGGTTTCCAATTTGAGGTATCCAAAATCATATTGAAATACCAACTAACGTGATTTTAGGCAAATGTTTTCACATGTTTGGTCTCAAATTGAAGGTTGATTTTGAGTCTAAAATTGATTTCCAATTCTTTAGGTAACTTTAACTTTTGCATTGAATCAAAAATGAAAAATCTGTACTACGTTTCATAACGTAAGTTTAGAATAAAAACATAAACCGCTTCAATTCAAAACCAATTTCAACTCGACTCAAATGTGTACATTAAATGTCATTTAAAATCAACGCAAATGTCAGATCCAAACACACATGCACACACTAAAGATCACTTTGAATATCAAGTGCGTGATTGAAGAACAAGAATCTCGCCTCGCCTAGGGAATCTCTGTAGCTAGCGAGCACAGTCCTGATGCCCCTGGCAGGGTATCCAGAGACGCACGACACCTGAGGCCACGTGAAATGCAGCTTCGTCACATAGTGCTCCTCCTGCCACAATTTGAAAACACAGCGAGTTCACAATTCAAAATCAAATTCAACGCGTAATCGTCGGAACGAAACAAGCAAGGTTAGGGTTATTAGTAATGAAAGGAATTGAGGAACTGACGAGGAGAGCGGCGTTGAAGGAGACGGTGAGGAGGAGATGGGAGAGGGAGAGGCGGAGGAAGGCGACGGAGGAGGAGGAGATCCAGTTGCCACGGGGAGAGAGGTTGCGGAGGCGAGGAGGGAGAGGAAGGAGATTAGAAGAGGGAGGGAGAGTGGGATAGGGGATGAAGCGAGCGAAGCAGATCTCCCACTGTTCTCTCAGGCTCGCCGACTTCTTGTTGGAGTGTTCGATTACTGCCAGATTGCCCGCCATTTTTTCCCTTCTTTCAATTCAAATGCTCTCTTTTTTTAACTTGAGGTTATTTATTTATATGTGCGGTACCAAAATGCCTACGCGCGGGGACGGGGCCCGCTACGGGTTCTTTCTTTTGGGGATGCCGCACGCATAGTGTGTCTTTGCCGTGGTGACTCCCTAGTTTCTACCTATGATTAATTTCCTTAACAAAATCTGATCAACATTAATGAAATATCTTCTCACAGTTATATTTTTTCTATCTACAAAATTTGAATTTGAATTCAAAATCTTATTTAAAAAATCAAACTTATATTCACACACTGTCTTCCTTTTTTTAAAGTTAAAAGCTTGTAATATCGTTAAACACTAAATTCTACTACACTGCAATATTTTATTAGGACAAATGAGATTCTTCTAGAATACCCCACTGCTCTCTGTGGAAAGAGAGAACATCTACTATCTAAATAAGAAAACAATGGCCTTGGGAAATTACTTAATTAACTTGTCTTCAATATGTGACACATTTCAATTTATATTGGTATTTTAGATCTTCATCCTCTCTATTTAGTATTTTAAAAAATAATCTAATCGTCACTGTAACACCCTCATCTCTAATTGTTATATTTAATTAATGATATGCCAAATAGGATGATAAAATATTAAATTACATTATTGTAATTAGTATTTCACGTGAGAAATCTGAATAACTATTAAAACTACAATTATATGAAATTAACAATTTTTTCTACAAACATGAAAATAAGTCTCAAGTAATTACAAAATAATTATTTGAACTTAGAATTATGTTAAAAGATACGGGTAGAATAATTTTCTCGGAAAAATATGAGCATTAAACACTGTTAAATGCTTCGACTGCCAGAGAAATAAATAGTTAGTATCAAATCTTCATTAAGTAATGATGCAACTGACAATCTCAGTTCAAATTTAGTTTATATATATAAAAAGATGATTTTGGTTAAAATTTAGAAATTTATCAGATAGAGATAAAATTACTAAGAATTAAACATAGAAAAATACTTAAATAATTCAAATAACTAAAAATTATCATAATTTTTTATTTTAAGATGTAATCATAAATATAAATTAAGATGTGACTAAAAATAATTTATTTGACCAAAATATTAAAAATTTGATGTATAAACTTACATTGATAGTAACTTAAAAGGACTTGTATATTTACTTTATAATGGGATAAAAGTTTATTGATTTTGTGAGGTCATCTCTAATATGGTTATTGGAAGGAAATTTTAGTTTCAGGATCTCATATTGAAATATCTACTATTGGTGTTTCTTGGGTGGTATATTGTGGGGTGCATTTATATGTCCATAGGACCTCCGTAAGCTCTTCGACCCATTTTCCTTTTGTTCCATCCAATCGCTTCTTTAGCTTGCCCAAGATTACCTTGTTAGCTGCTTCAGCTTGTCCATTGGTTTGAGGGTGCTCTACCAATGTCACCCTATGCTTGATGTCAAGGCCACTTAGGAACTCATAGAGCCGCCAGTCTATAAACTGCAATCTGTTGTCCATGACCAAAGTATTTTGAATTATGAATCGTGTGATAACGTTTTTCCAAAGAAATTTTTGAACTCCCTGAGCTGTGATGCTTGCTAAGGATTCGACCTCAACCCACTTTGTGAAATAGTCAACAACTACTAACATGAATTTCCTTTGTCCTGGTGTG
Organism: Glycine tomentella; assembly: GCA_007407185.1. Taxonomy (NCBI): domain Eukaryota; kingdom Viridiplantae; phylum Streptophyta; class Magnoliopsida; order Fabales; family Fabaceae; genus Glycine; species Glycine tomentella. The sequence goes on along the minus strand of PYAF01004568.1, from coordinate 330,926 downwards.
GTTGGGAAGGGTCCTAGGATGTTCATTCCCCAAACAGCAAAAGGCCACAGGGAAACAATAGGATGCAACTCTTCGACCGATTAGTGTATCAAATTTCCATGCTTCTAGCATTTGATGAATTTTTTGAAAAAGTTCTAGCAATCTGTTCTTAAGGTTGGTGATTGAGCGTTTTTAGTTTAATATTTTTCTATTCTTCTTAGTTTATTTGACTTCTCTCGGACTTTTATTTTCTCACTATAATTCAGTTTTTGTCTTAGGCAAACAATTGAGCTTAATTGATAATTGTTGCTTATTTTCGGATTTTTTGCTTACTTGACCTATCTTCCTTGTGCAGGACCTAGAGAGCTCTACATGACTCCAAATGGCGCATATGAGTAGTCCTTGGAAGGATAAGGAAAATATCTACAATTTTGTCAAAGATAAGCCAAGGACAATTCTGTCATTTTGAGGGTCATTTTAGGCTTGGAAGTCAAAACCTTTGCACTTGAGTTTTAGACTGCGAATTAGTGTAATTAGTCAGATTAGATGAGCCTAATCATGGCTCATCCTTTTCTACTGACTCAATCACTATATTTTAGTGCAATAAGTTATTTTTTTTTTACACTTCATTTTTGCAAAAACAGAATTTGTAGTTTCTTTTAGAAATTTCCAGAATTAAAATTTGTCTCACTTTTTATCTCAATTGTTCTTCAACTTTCTTCTTCATTTCATTTTTGTTCTTCCATTTTCTTGCACTAATTTCGTGGTTCTTCCACTGATGATGATCATGGAAGGCTAAACAATCAATCAATCAAAGGATCCAGTCCAAGCAAGGAGAATTTGAGTTCTGGTTTGGTATTTCAATTTATGTGTGAATGTTCACTTTCTTCTTCAATCCTCTATTCGATTTTCATGATTATGAATGTGTTTAGGATTGAAAACAGATTAAGTTATGGATTCATTTCCTAATTTTAAATTTTAATCACAGATTATTTGGATGGTATTTCAATTAGATTTGTGGTTTCAATTAATTTAGAAGTTAATTCGATTGAACCGCTTCTAATGAAATGGAATGAACTTTCATAACAAGATCATTATCTGAGGACTATGATAATTTGCATTGCTTGATTTGGTGAATTGAATTGATGTTCTTTAATCTATTTTACAATACATCTTATCAATTCTGTCAGTTTTCTAAATTTTTCTTCAATTATAGTTTGTGTTTTCACAATTTTTATTCATTGCCTACAAACTATTCGACAAAAATCCCATATTGTTATTAGTGAATTAAAGTTGGAATCATATTGATCATGTCTCTGAATCGACCTAGGTTAATCATGTGTTACAGAATTAGCGTAGTTTAATTGTTTTAAAGCGATGCGACATCGGTTATCAAAACTGGTGTCGTTGCCAGGGACATGGTTCATTGTGTGCTAACTTTAATTCACTCATAATTAGATATAAAAAAAATATATTTGCGTTCACTGCATATTTACATTCTGTTGCATAATTGCATTTTGCTACATATTTGTATTGTTGTTGGTTGTTATGAAGTGTGTGTGAGGTAGTGGTGCAAAAACATTAAAAAAAATGAGGAAAACAGAGAAAATAACAGTAGTAGTAGAGAGAGGAGTGATGTAGTATAGTTGTGTTGTGTGTTGCAATTTAGTGTCTAGAACTTTTGTCTTGTGGAGTTTGGCTGCGAAACTTGGTGACCAAAGTTTATCCCCCATTCTAAGCAAAATTAACCCTTTGGGATTAGGTGTAGGTCAGAATTGGCAAATTCGGCCTCTAAGTAGCAGTTTTAGCGCAGAGGCATTCTGGTCATTTCACAACAAACTATCTCAGAATGGGCTGAAAATTGACCACAATGTGGAGAAAATTAATACATCATTTGGACCCTATGAGGGACTAACATGGTCATCTGGGGTCCAAATTGCCAAATTCGATGATCTAGGCAACTTTTGAATTTATTTTATGTTTTCATGATTTTTAAAAATCATCAAAAATTACAAAAATCAAGCATGATTTTTAGACATTTACTGTGGTATTTTTAAGTTTTTCTAAATTGTTTGGGGCAGTTTCCCATTTTCTGTTTCATTTCAGCAGATATTGTGAATAGTTGTATGATATTTTTGTGATTTCTATGATTTTTTTTCCCTTATGAGTTGAACTATGTAGGACTAGGTCCAAACCAAGTGATTTGCATTCATATGATCCTGAGATAGATAGGACATTTCACAGATTGAGCAGAAGTAATAGTAGTCTAGATGAATTTGATAGTGTAGTTCTAGATAGTAGTATAATGTCTTCTAAGTCTTCTGTTTCCGAGTCTTTCTATTTCTTAACATTTGAATTCTAAAATTTTTTTTGATACAATGGTTAATAACAACCTAACTCTTAAGGAATTGGCTACACCTGATGTTGTTTTATCAACTTTGGTGTATTCAATATCCTAAGACTAAGGTTAGTTATGAGCTAAAATCTGGTCTAACCCATTTGCTTCCAAAGTTTCATGGTCTTACAGGTGAAGATCCACACAAGCATCTTAAGGAGTTTTCATGTAGTGTGTTCCACCATGCGACCACAGGACATTCATGAAGACTATGTGAAGATGAAGATATTTTCATTCTCTCTGGATGGTGTGGCTAAGGATTGGTTGTACCTTCAACCAGATCCTATCAACACTTGTACATATATGAAGATAAGATTTTTGGAGAAATTCTTCCCTGCATCCAGAATAACATCCATCCAGAAAGAAATTTGTGGTATAAGACAGTTACCTGGAGAGACATTGTATGAATACTGGGAGAGATTCAACAAGCTATGTGCTACCTATCCTCACCATCAAATCAATGAGCAATTATTAATTCAATATTTTTATGAAGGTTTGATGTTGATGGACAGAAATATGATAGATGTAGCCAATGGAGGCGCTTTGATGGACAAGACTTCTCTTGCTTCAAGATTGTTGATTTCTAATATGGCAGCCAATTATCAACAATTTGGTACTAGAGGTGCTGCAACATCCAAGGCTGCTGCAAATGAAGTCTTTGTTTCTATGGTTGTTGATAACCAGAGGTTGGAGAATAAGATGACAAAATTGACATCCCTTGCGAGACAACTTGCCATTGGTCAATAGCAGAATGTGATAGTAGCCAATCAACCAAGGCTGTGTGGTATCTATTGTGCACTTGATCATCCAACTGATGCATGTCCCACTCTCCAAGAAATAGAACAACCTGTTGACGTTACTGCTATACAACTTGGACAGCCATTCAGAGCTCAACAACAATATAATCCTTACTCCAACACTTATAATCTTGGTTGGAGAGATCATCCGAATTTGAGGTATGGTCCTGGTCCACGACAACAACAACAACCATTCAGACCTCAAAAACAACAATATCAACCCTCCACCAGCAAATACCAAGCTCCCCTGTTCAGACAACAGCCACAATTCTAGCAGCCTGCACAACCTGTGCAGACTAGTTCTGGACCTTCCTTGGAGGACTTGATGAAGCAAATGACAACCAATAATATTCAATTTTAACAAAATGTCAGCACCACCATCCAATACCTGTAGACTCAGATTTGACAGTTAGCTACAACTGTCAACCAGATGCAACAAGGTTCTGGCAATATTCCAGCACGACTAATCATTAATCCAAAGAATATGAGTGCTATTACCTTAAGGAGTGGCACAGAGCTGTAAAAAAATTGATGATGGTGCCAAAACAGATTCTGCACCAAAATAGATTCCTCTACCATTTTCATCTAGATCCATTTCTGCAAAGAAAGTGAAGCTTGATTCTGATATGCTTGAGACTTTCAGGAGGGTGGAAGTCAACATTCGCCTCTTAGATGCCACCAAACAGATTCCAAAATATGCAAAGTTCTTGAAGGATATGTGCAGCCACAAGAGGAAGTTGAAGGGAAATGAGCAAGTTGTGGTATAAGACAGCTACCTTGAGAGACATTATATGAATACTGGGAGAGATTCAACAAGCTATGTGCTACCTATTCTCACCATCAAATCAGTAAGCAATTATTGATTCAATGTTTTTATGAAGGCTTGATGTTGATGGACAGAAATATGATAGATGTAGCAAGTGGAGGTGCTTTGATGGACAATACTCCTCTTGCTGCAAGATTGTTGATTTCTAATATGGCAGCCAATTATCAACAATTTGGTACTAGAGGCGCTGCAACATCCAAGGCTGCTGCAAATGAAGTCTTTGTTTCTATGGTTGTTGATAACCAGAGGTTGGAGAATAAGATGACAAAATTGACATCCCTTGCGAGACAACTTGCCATTGGTCAATAGCAGAATGTGATAGTAGCCAATCAACCAAGGCTGTGTGGTATCTGTTGTGCACCTGATCATCCAACTGATGCATGTCCCACTCTCCAAGAAATAGAAAAACCTGTTGACGTTACTGCCATACAACCTGGACAGCCATTCAGAGCTCAATAACAATATAATCCTTACTCCAACACTTATAATCCTGGTTGGAGAGATCATCCGAATTTGAGGTATGGTCCTGGTCCACCACAACAACAACAACCATTTAGACCTCAACAACAACAATATCAACCCTCCACTAGCAAATACCAAGCTCCCCTGTTCAGACAACAACCACAATTCTAGTAGCCTGCACAACCTGTGCAGACTAGTTCTGGACCTTCCTTGGAAGACTTGATGAAACAAATGACAACCAACAATATTCAATTTTAACAAAATGTCAGCACCACCATCCAATACCTGTAGACTTAGATTTGATAGTTAGCTACAACTGTCAACCAGATGCAACAAGGTTCTAGCAACATTTCAGCACAACCAATCATTAATCCAAAGAATATGAGTGCTATTATGTTGAGGAGTGGCACATAGCTGTAAAAAAATTGATGATGGTGCCAAAATAGATTCTGCACCAAAATATGCTTGAGACTTTCAGGAGGGTGGAAGTCAACATTCACCTCTTAGGTGCCACCAAACAAATTCCAAAATATGCAAAGTTCTTGAAGGATATGTGCAGCCACAAGAGGAAGCTGAAGGGAAATGAGCAAGTGAAGATGGGCAGAAATGTTTCTGCACTTATATAGGGCAAAACTGTTGCTTCCATTCCACCATCCACCTTGCCACAGAAATGCAAGGATCCTGGCACTTTCACTGTCCCTTGCACCATTGGAGATTATACTTTTGCGGATGCCATGCTTGACCTTGGAGCCTCAATTAATGTCATGGCCACATCAGTTTACAGATCACTACATCTTGGTGATTTGAAACCCACTAGCGTAGTCATTAACTTAGCCAATAGGAGTGTTGCGCTTCCACTTGGACTTATTGAAGATGTGCTGGTGATAGTTAATGATTTGATTTTTCGTGCAGACTTTTACATTTTGGATATGGAGAATGAGTCTTCCAACCATGGTTCCACATTGATCATAGGGAGACCATTCTTGATGACAGCCAGGACCAAAATTGATGTGCATGCATGAACTCTTTCCATGGAGTTTGTGTTAAACTATTGGCAAGCATACTAATGTCATCGCAGGTTACAAATTTTATAATTGTTCGTCTCCACAGGGACTTGAGTTACTCAGTTATTTTAAATAAAAAGTATCAGTTTTATAGTTTATGTACAACAAGTATAAGTGGAATTTCTTGAGTTTGTGAAAATAACGTAAATAACGGAAATAAAGAAATTACAGAAATTACGAATTTAGTGCATCGATATTATGGAAAATTATGAAAACAAATTAAGCGAGTTTAATTAATTCAAGAAAAGTGTAGGATTGGACTTCATCATTCATACCCTTAGTAAGAATATTTATCAAATAAAGATCCCTCGCATATGAAATAAATATCTCAGCATTGTAATCATAACCTTGTGTTGTTTGCAATCAAAACATTATGCCCTATTCCTAGCAACGTATCGTAAAGAGTAAAATCATTCAATTCAAATCCTATAGCAATTTCCAGTCAAAATTAGAATCTAATTTCATGAAACTAGTGATCAAGTAGAATCAAGCATTAAGAACAGAATGAAATCACCAATAATGAGTAGAAAAGATTCATGCATATATCAAATATTAAAAGAGATACATAAGGGTAGAAGATTACATCCAATTGATTGGGCGTTCTTAGTTAAATATTTTTCTATTCTTCTTAACTTATTTGACTCCTGGACTTTTACTTTCTCATTTTAATTCAGTTTTTGTCTTAAGCAAGCAAGTGGGCTTAATTGCTGTTTGTTGCTTATTTTCGGATTTTATGCTCACTTGACCTATCTTCCTTGCGCAAGAACTATAGAGCTCTACAGAAATCCAAATGGAGCATATGAGTAGTCCATGGAAAGATAAGCCGAGGCCAATTCTATCATTTGGAGGGTCATTTTAGGTTTGGAAGTCAAAACCACTGCACTTGAATTTTGGGCTGCGTGTTGGATTTTTATTGGTGTAATTAGCATAATTAATAAGTTAGATGGGCCTGCTAATGGTCCATTCTTTCCTTCTAACTTATTCACTATATGCTAGTGCAATTAGTTAGTGAAAAATTACATTACATTTTAGCAAAAACAAATTTTATATTACATTTTAGAAATTTCCAAAATTAAAACCCTTTCTCTTATTTTCTCTCAACTGTTCTTCATTGTTCTTCACTGTTCTTCATTTTTATTTTCTGTTCTTCCATTTTTGTGCACCAATTTCATGGGGCTTTCATTGATGATGATCATGGGAGGCTAAACAATCAATCAATCCAAGGATCCAGTCCAAGCAAAAGGTAATTTGAGTTATGTGTGAATGTTAACTTTCTTCTTCAATCATCTATTCAGTTTTCATGATTATGAATGTGTTTAGGATTGAAAACGGATTAGGTTATGGATTCATTTCCTTATTTTGAATTTTAATTATAGATTAGTTGAATGATATTTTAATTAGGTTGTGATTTCAATTAATTTAGGAGTTACTTCGATTGAACCGCTTTTAATGAAATTGAATGAACTTTCATAATAGAATCATTATCTGAGAACTATGATAATTACCATTGCTTGGTTTGGTGAATTGGATTGATGCTCTTTAATCTGTTTTACATTATCTCTTATCAATTTGCATTAGTTTATACGTTTTTCTGCAATTCTGCAATTATTATTAAACGTATGCAAACTGTTTGAAAAAAACCCCAACTATTTATTAGTGAATTGAAGTTGGAACCATATTGATAATGTCTCTGAGTCGACCTAGATTAATCTTGTGCTACAGAATTAGCGTAGTTTAATTGTTTTGAAGCGATATGACTGCGGGTTATCAAAACTGGCGCTGTTGTCGGGTACACGTTTCATTGTGTGCTAGCTTTAATTCACTCATAATTAGATAAAATAAATATTTACATTCTTTCACTGCATATTGACATTCTGTTGCACAATTACACTTTGTTACATATTTGCATTATTGCTGTTGTGCGTTATGAAGTGTGGATGATGTAGTGGATGTATTGCTGTAAAAAAACAGAGGTGAACAGTAAAAAATAGAGGAAAAAATAGAGGAGTAGTAGGGAGAGAATTAGTGTAGTGTAGTTGTGTTGTAGGTGGTCCATTTTTCTATCCAAAACTTTTCGGTCTTGTGGAGTTTGATTCTGAAACTTGATGTTCGAAGTTTATCCTCCATTCTAAGTAAAACTAACCTCTTTGGGGTTAGGTGTGGGTTAAAATTGGCAAATTCGGCCTCTTAGGAGTTTTCGTAGTTTTAACACATGGACATTTTGGTCATTTCACAGCAAACTGTCTCAGAACGGGCTAAAAATTTACCAGAATCTGAAGGACGAACACGGTCGGGGGGGTCCAAATTCCGAAATTCATTGATCTAGGCCACTTTTGAATTTATTTTGTGTTTTCATGATTTTTAAAATTCATCAAAAAAATCACAAAAATCAAGCATGATTTATAGATATTTACTGTAGTGTTTTTGAATTTTTAAAAAATTGTTTGAGGCACTTTTCCAATTTCTGTTTCATTTTGGCAGATATTGTGAATAGTGTTCCTGGTAGGTTAGTTGTCTGTTATTTATGTGATTCTGTCTTTGATGAGCTGAACTGTGCATGAATAGGTCCTAACCAAGTGATTTGCATTCATATGATCCTGAAATAGATAGGACATTTCACAAATTGAGCAGGCATAATAGTAGTCTAGATGACTTTGATAGTGTAGTTCTAGATAGTAGTGTAGTGTTTTCTGAGTCTTTTGTTTCTAGTTCTCATTCTGCACATCTTGATTATGAAAATTTTGCTGATACAATGGCTGATAACAACTTAACTCTTAAGGAATTGGCTACACCTGATGTTGTTTATCAACCTTGGTGCATTCAATATCCTAAGACTGAGGTTAGTTATGAGCTCAAATCTGGACTGATCCATTTGCTTCCAAAGTTCCATGGTCTTTCTAGTGAAGAACCACATAAGCACCTTAAGGAGTTTTATGTGGTGTGTTCCACCATGCGACCACATGACATTCATGAGGATTATGTCAAAATGAAGGCATTTCCTTTCTCTCTGGATGGTGTTGCTAAGGACTGGTTGTACCTTCAACCAGATCCTATCAACACTTGGACAGACATGAAGAGAAGATTCTTGGAGAAATTCTTCCTTACCTCTAGAACAACATCCATCCGGAAATAAATTTGTGGTATAAGGCAGCTGCTTGGAGAAACTTTGTATGAGTACTGGGAGAGATTCAACAAGCTGTGTGCTACCTGTCCTCACTATCAAATAAGTGAGCAATTATTTATCCAGTATTTTTATGAAGGCTTGATGTTGATGGACAAGAGTATGATAGATGTAGCAGTGGAGGCGCTCTGATGGACAAGACTCCTCTTGTGTGAATGTTAACTTTCTTCTTCAATCATCTATTCAGTTTTCATGATTATGAATGTGTTTAGGATTGAAAATGGATTAGGTTATGGATTCATTTCGTAATTTCAAATTTTAATTACAGATTAGTTGAATGATATTTCAATTAGGTTGTGATTTCAATTAATTTAGGAGTTACTTCGATTGAACTGCTTCTAATGAAATTGAATGAACTTTCATAACAGAATCATTATCTGAGAACTATGATAATTACCATTGCTTGGTTTGGTGAATTGGATTGATGCTCTTTAATCTATTTTAAATTATCTCTTATCAATTCGCATTAGTTTATACATTTTTCTACAATTATTAATAAACACATGCAAATTGTTTGACAAAAACCCCCAACTGTTTATTGAAGTTGGAACCATATTGATAGTGTCTCTGAGTCAACCTAGGTTAATCCTGTGCTACAAAATTACTGTAGTTTAATTTTTTTGAAGCGATACGACTGCGGGTTATCAGCAATCCTTAGGAGAAACTAGCCGATCATTGTGCAGAGCACACGATCAACTGAAGACATGACGAAGGAAGCAATCAACGATCCTTTTCGGTAGAGTTTCCTCACCAATTTCTCTCTTCTCCCACCTCTCTCTAAGCTTCCTAAACTATAATTTTTGTTCCTGCCTCAAAAAAAATCCATTCTTCTTCAATTTGCATGCCTTTTTATAGGCATGGGGAAGCTGGTCAAGTCCACACGCCCAAGCGAGTGATTTAGCCTTGTTTTACTCGCCTGGGTGAGTTAATTGCTTAAGTCTGAAGAACTCCACTCACCCAGGCGAGTTTTTTACACATGATATGCTTGCCTGGGCGAGTTAACTCTTAATAGTGAAGAAAGGTTATTAGCCCAGGCGACCTTAGGTGAAGTTAGCTCCCAAAAGTGGCCTTTTTTTTCCTTTTTGGTTGTCTTGATTGCTTTGGATGCCCCAGATATACTTGATACCTATCAAAACATCAAAATTGAGTGGACTAATCTTCTAAAATGTAAACAATAACATTTATATATGTACCACTACAACACAAATAGGATTAGGGCAAATTTATAAGCAATTTTAATGAAATCAAAAGATAAGTTCCAACTTTATAATCCTGGAATTAACTAAAATACGACACTTATCAGTTTGGTGATGACGTTGTCCAGTTTAACATTTTTGAGGCCATGAGATATCCTGTAGAGGAGCATTCTGTTTTTCTTATTGATATCATTAATGTTGTAGTAGATAGTGTAGATATTTTTGATTTTAATCTTGGTTCTTGTAATTGTAGTTGTGATGATTCTGCTGTTGTGTGTAGTATTTGTGCGAAGATTTCCTCCACACTTCAGTCTGATTGTGTTGCAGATACAAGTACAGGTGTTGATTCTCCTATTTCCCTTCCATCAGCCAACCTTTCCTTGCCTTCGTCCATTAAACCACCTCCTTTGGAGCTGAAGCCACTAACTAAGCACCTTAAATATGCATATTTAGATGATGCTTAGAAGCTTCCAGTCATCATATCTAGCAGCCTGTCAGTTGAACATGAAGAGAAGTTGCTGCATGTTTTGAGAGGCCACATTTCCTTTGGTTAGCTTTAGAGGACCCATGACAAGAGCTAGAGCTTAAGCCCTTCAGGAGAACCTCAAAGATAACTTGCACCTTTTAGAAGCACACCAACTCAAAAAGAACAAGAGCTAGATTTTGTACTCTCAAGTTGAATTTAATTCCAGCACCTTTTTAGTGGCAATAGTAGTGGCAATAAATAGGCCTTTAGTGGCAATAAAAGGCCTTTAGTGGCAATTGTGTAAATAAGTGCAGGTGTACTTGTATGTAATTTTTTAGCACCTATGTAAGCTTGTAAAATGCACATTAGCACGTGGTTGATCAGCCATGAGTCATCATTTGAGAAGCTTGCACCTCCAACTTCATTAGCTTGCACTTCAAGCTTCCTTAACTTGCACCTCAAGCTTCATTTCATTTTCCATTTCACTTGCATTTAGCTTAAATTTTGTGGCTATATAAGGCTAGTCCAAACATATTGTAGACACTTTTGGAAAATTAATAGAAAGTTGAAATTTCTTGTGAGAGTTTCTCTCTTGTTCTTGTGCAATAACTTCTTGGATCTTATCAATGACTTCTCAATGCTATTATGGCAATTCTTCCTAGACTTATTGGAGAGCTTCTCCATGGTGTCATCCATCTTCATTCCTTGTCTCAATCCGTCTTCCATTGCTGAATTCTTTGGAGCTACTTCACACCATTTTTACTTCACATCTTGACTGAGAGCTTGAGTTCTTGAAGAGATCTTGAAGAGTGAGTTTCATTGTAAGGTAGATTGGGGAAATCAATGTCTAATGAGGTTAGATATACATCAGCCGTCACGGAAGAAGTAGAGGAAGAACCACACGGTGAAGATGGAGAGGAACACGACGAGGGAGATAGGGTGCCAGAGGAAGCTGAGGAACACGACGAGGAGCATGGCCATGGTGTAGTTCACGTGGAAGTGGACGAGGTTGCGCTTCACGCAAAGCGTGGCCTCATCGAGGGTGTAGGGGCGCGTGAACAAGTGGAGAGCAAAATAATTCCATAACCTTAACTGAAACGCGAAGATGAAGTTGGTGTTCTAAGTTATTCTAAGTTGGTGTTCTAAGATTGACAGTAAAGGAGCATCTTTGAGGAAAGGGGCCGAGAAAGCGAGAGAGTGACTGAGAAAGTGACACCGCAAGAGAGAGACAGAGAGAGTCGCGATCGGGAAAGCAAGAGGCCGAGAAAGCGTGAGGGTGGGAGAGCGAGAGATAGTGAGAGAGTTAGAGTGAGAGTTTCAGCAAATTGAAAAAGGGTTTTCGGGTTTAGAAAAGAACTATGTAAATTTCAACTTCCACAACATTGATTTTCGTTCAAAAACCAATGTTACCATAAGAAATTCCACATCGGTTTTACAAAACCCGATGTTGCTAATGTTGAATTTCTTACGGCAACATCGATTTTTAAAAAAACCGATGTTGATTGTCTTCCAGTAACATCGATTTTTCATAAAAACGATGTTAACAAAATCCCTTTATTTAAAAAAATGTCACCACATTTTCGTTAACATCGGCTTTATAAAAAATCGTTGTTAAATTGACGATGTTAAAAATCTTTTTTCTAGTAGTGTACAGTCCTCAATTAATTTTTAATAAAATTATAATCTAACGGTGATAGTCTTAGAGCATGTTTGGCTAAGCTTTTCCTTAGCTACTTTGAAGTTCAAGCTAAAAATAAGATCTTGTAAAATAGAGCTAAAGTTGTTTGGTATGTATGAATTTTTTATAGCTTAAAAGTTATTTTTTAGTTTAGTTATAGATAAGTTGTTTGGTAAAACAATTTATAGAAGCTCTAGTTTTTTTACTGAGATTACTAAAAGGGTATATAATTTCAAAATTCTAAATTATAATATCATTTGTTTGGTAAAACAATTTATAGAAGCTCTAGTCTTTTCGTTTATGGACAAATTTTTGTAATGGGTACAAAAAGATTAAAAAATTATAATGTTTCTTGAGTTCTTTTTGTCAATAAATTATACTATTATAGCAATTAAAAAACTACAATTTTATTTTTTTTAATTGTCCTGTACTTTTTAACAAATCAAATGTTATTAGTTACTAAACTCACAAGAACCAAAAGGAGTAAATATGTGACAGTGTTAGCACAAATAAGCTACATAATACATTTTAGATTAACAAAACCAAACATTAAGGCATACAATTGAAGAAAAACAAAAATTAAAGCAAGAGATTTGAGAAAGTAATCACTCCCATTTGCCCCTAATTTGATGTGTGTGCTTTTAATCATAAGTTAGCACCAATGTTATATTCATTCTCTTCCACACAAAACTTTCCACCAACAAATAAGAGCCAAATTCCTTCCAATTGCTCGTACCTCTAAACTCCTCTACTTTTTCTACTCTCAGTTGCCTTTTATTCCCATCAACCCATCCAACTCTTTCTTGTTCCCAATTCATTCTCTCAACAATTTCTAATCCAAGACCCCTTTCCTCTACTCCCACATCATCAAAACTCTTAAACAACAACACCCTATCAACCACACCATTTTCATTCCACATAGCATCATCAAAGTCATTTGATGCTCCGGTAATGACATTTTCCTCGCCAAAAATCACCTCTTTTGCAGCCCTGCATTGACATAGGAGAGAATAGGAATTTACTACATAAGTTAAAACCTGGGCATTTAACATCTATAGGCTATAGCCACTCACTCCCTAAATTTATACAACTATAGCCAATTATAACAATTAATAACAGCCCTTTCCGAAGTAGCCAATCTATATCACTCTTGCATTATTGATTCAAAGAAATGGTGATGCCAATATTTAATAATTATGTGATATGCAAAGATCAAAATCCAAACTCTGATGACAATATGCATGTTTCAAGGAATTGCATGGTTCACTAACCTTCCACCTAGAGCCACTGCCATCTGATTTTCCATGTTCATAGCCTCAGGTCGGGGTTGTACAACACACATAGACAAACAACATTTTCCTTGGGGACACACTAGTTATAGAACAATATTTATTTCTTAGTTATGTCAATCTTTCTAAATTGGTCAACAAGACTAAGAGCCAAATCTGCAACTTTTAGTGCATGATCCCCGCTCAAGCATTTCCTTCTCAAATTCCAAAATCATTTCATTTTTCAATGTACAAGTGTCCCTTGAACTAGGAGAGCTATAATTGTTTCCACTTGAACTTGGGGAGTTAAGATTTTTTGCACTTGAACTTGGAGGGCTATTAGTACTTGAAGTATAAATAAAACCACAATTTCAACAAGAATAGTGGAACTCTTCTTCAATAGGAAGAACATAACAAAGACCAATTCCATGTCGGCATTGTTTTAATTGATCTTCAAATGCCCAAAATCCACAGCCTTTAATGTCTTTAGTCTAGAACAAAAGAGAAGAAATGTAGATGTTTAGGCTTTATTTAACAAAAAAAAAAAACAAGCAGATGAATATGTCAAAATTTACTTACTGTTAAAAACCAATAACAAAATCGTCTATTTGGATTTTTGGTTGTAGGTGAGGTTTTGAATATTAACTTACCATTCCCACAAGTACAAGAAGCAGCCATAAACTACAAAAAGACAATATAAATTATATGAAGCAGCAAACAATCAATAGAATCAAATATCTTATAGCGACCATATCGAATCAGGGACCACAGGCAAACAAATGTCCATAACATAAAATTAAAAACATTAGGGACAAAACGAAAATCAACATTTTGTGAAACTCTGAATATGTAAAAAACATGAAAGGAGGCACCTACGCACAGTTTAAACATTCATCTCTTAAACAGTACACATTCAACCACAAAATAAAATAAAAAACAATATCTACCATTTTTAAACATTCATCTCCTAAACAGTAAACATATTATTTTATTTTGTGGTTGAATGTACTGTTTAAGAGATGAATGTTTAAATTTTGCGTCGGTGCCTCCTTTCATTTTTTTTACATATTCAGAGTTTCACAAAATGTTGATTTTCTTTTTGTCTCTTATGTTTTTAATTTTATGTTATGGACATTTATTTGCCTGTGGTCCCTGATTCGATATGGTCGCTATAAGATATTTGATTCTATTGATTGTTTGCTGCTTCATATAATTTATATTGTCTTTTTGTAGTTTATGGCTGCTTCTTGTACTTGTGGGAATGGTAAGTTAATATTCAAAACCTCACATACAACCAAAAATCCAAATAGACGATTTTGTTATTGTTATTTAACATTAAGTAAATTTTGACATATTCATCTGCTTGTTTTTTTTTTGTTAAATAAAGCCTAAACTTCTACATTTCTTCTTTATTGCTCTGGACTAAAGACATTAAAGGCTGTGGATTTTGGGCATTTGAAGATCAATTAAAACAATGCCGATGTGGAATTGGTCTTTGTTTTGTGCTTCCTATTGAAGAAGAGTTCCACCATTCTTGTTGAAATTGTGGTTTTAGTTATACATCATGTACTAATAGCGCTCCAAATTCAAGTGCAAAAAATCTTAACTCCCCAAGTTCAAGTGGAAACAATCATAACTCTCCTAGTTCAAGGGACAATTGTACATTGAAAAATGAAATGATTTTGGAATTTGAGAAGGAAATGCTTGAGCTTGAAAGGGATCATGCACTAAAAGTTGCAGATTTGGCTCTTAGTCTTGTTGACCAATTTAGAAAGATTGACATAACTGAGAAATAAATATTGTTCTATAACTAGTGTGTCCCCAAGGAAAATGTTGTTTGGCTTGACTATATGGTAGTCGATGTGTGTGTGTGTGTATGTTGTACAACCTCGACCCGAGGCTATGAACATGGAAAATCAGATGCCAGTGGCTCTAGGTGGAAGGTCAGTGAACCATGCAATTCCTTAAAACATGCATATTGTCATTAGAGTTTGGATTTTGATCTTTACATATCACATAATTATTAAATATTGACATCACCATTTCTTTGAATCAATAATACAAGAGTGATGTAGATTGGCTACTTCGGAAAGGGATGTTGTTAATTGTTATAATTGGCTATAGCTGTATAAATTTAGGGAGTGAGTGACTATAGCCTATAGATGTTAAATGCCAAATTTTAACTTATGTAGTAAATTCCTATTCTCTCCTATGTCAATGCAGGGCTGCAAAAGAGGTGATTTTTGGCAAGGAAAATGTCATTAACGGAGCATCAAATGACTTTGATGATGCTATGTGGGATGAAAATTGTGTGGTTGATAGGGTGTTTTGGTTCAAGAGTTTTGATGATGTGGGAGCAGAGGAAAGTGTTGGACTTGGATTAAAAATTGTTGAGAGAATGAATTGGGAACAAGAAAGAGTTGGATGGGGTTGTGGGAATAATGACATGGAAGAAAAAAAGTGTCTATCTACTTTTAGAAGAACACATGAAGTTCTTTTTCCTAGCATACCGCATGGTTATTTTGGGTCTTTCCTTTTAGATCTTTGGAAATACTCTTTCATATGATAAAAACTTGAACTTGGAAAAGAAATAGTACAATTTCTTCTCACTTAAGCACATTATGTGTATTCTTGTTTATCCTACACAATTAATAAACATAAGTTAATGATAGTTAAGACTTTATTTTCGTCCAATGAATGCATAAAACACAATATCAAAAAAAATTACTCTAGTGTTCTTCCTTATTTTCATATCCAATATCATTATCCAATAAGTAGCACACATGATGACAAACTTTTTAACCTTTTCGTTTGTAAAATCACTGAATAAATAGTTAATTGATTTACAAATTACAACATAAAAAATTCAAAAATAATAACGTTGAAGGCTTTAAGTTGTATATTGTCGTCAACTCTAGTCTTTGACTGTTATCAATTACTTAAAGTTGTCTATTATTAACTAACTCTAACTTTTCAAGTTATTTTACAACTTATGATTTAGTGATTTTTGTGAAGCCATTACATATATATGTTCTAACTAGAAAACCATAAATGTAGCAAAATATTTTTCTTTCCAAAAATTTGGCAAACAGCAAACGAGTTAGAACTGCTATTTTTTTAAAACTCAAAATGTATCACTCTTATATCCTTATTGAGCAAACAATGTAGAAAAGAATCTTGCTTCGGTTAAGCATTCAATTTTAGAGGGCACAGTTATTATGGTTTACAAACTGTGGTGGGAACGCTATGATATTTTGTATCAACATTATACACATGAAATTTGGAAGAAATGTAAAATGAGTAAGAGAGAATAATAAGTCATTATTGCAATACAAAGCACACAATTTATAGCTTATGAAGGATAACTTACTGAAGTGGTTGCACAATTTCAAAGTGAAATGCAACACTAATGTTCTCTATCCACTCTGGATTCAAATAATTTAGAATGACTTTAGTGCGACCTAATTCTTCCAATTTACCATCTCTTTTCTTGGCATAAACTACAACCATGTGATCACTCTGAAATAATATAAGGAAAAAATCAGCTAAATTATGCTCACAAAGGCATATTTTGATCGACGTACAAGTATCAAATTATACTTCCACGAAGATATTTGAAACTTTCACATAAAAGATAATTATTGTATTTAATTTTATGTTTACAAAAAACAAATATTTTGTAAATAAAGTCGTTAATCTTGACATTTACTGTGACTCTACCAATAAAATTTTACATACTAGTTTCTAAAGTCTAAAACAAAAGCACTTGCATGATTTGTATCACTAGATTAAGATTGTGAGTGAAAAATAATACATGCTATGTACTCATTGAAAAATATTACTGCTAACATTTAAGAAACTTTATTTGTCCAAAATATTTTGAAGGCTTAATTGTAAATTTTACTTTTAAAATTTATTATTTTGTCAACTTTATCACTCAAGCTTTATTTTTATGAATTTTATCATCCAAAATTCATACAGATTTTATCGCACAGGTACTTTTTTCCAAAAATTTTATCATCCAATGTTCAATATTTTGCAAAATTTACCATCCAACTTTTTATTATTATTATTATGCATTTGATCATGATCTTGGTGGTAACAAAATGACGTCGTTTTGTTTTATCTTTAACATTTTTTTTACACCTCATTGATAGTAAAATATGTAAAAATTAAAAATTAGGGTGATAAAATTTATAAAATATAAAATTTGGGTAGTAAAACTTGTAAAAACATAAAATTTGAATGAGAAAATTTATAATTAAGTTTATTTTCAAATTGTGATTGCTTTGCCTAGCATAAACAACGATAAGATAAAAAAGCAAATTCAAAGGTATTTCAGGAAGAAAAATAACGGTCACACGTAAATAATCATGAAATATCGAGAAATAAAAGAAAATGAGAATCATTTCAAATCTTTGTATAACATTTGCACCCTTATCTAAAATAAAATGTACCTTTGATGCAATGTCCCGATCAAGTAAGTTAGATGCCGAAAGAGATAACTGCAGCCAAAAAATTAGATGTCCACCATTTGTCCAGGTTCCAAAAATAACAAATAGTACATTTGAATAAACATAAAACAAATATGAACAGCAAATAAAATAGAAAACAAACAAATGCTCGTATAAAAACCAAAGATGCTTTATGATATTAAAACAAATCGTAAAAATAATACTCGAAAACATTCATTTTGGTGGACAAATTTACTCAGGGTAGCAGGACATTTGCTGGTTAGCTTTTCTGGAGCTTATGTTTTAGAATCCAATTATCAAAAATAAAAGCTTGACAGCATGAAACTTGAATTTCCAAAATTTTGAATCCCCCTTTAATTTGTTTAATCAATATTTGGCAGTTTATCACATATCTAAACATTGATTTCTACAGCTGTCTTATAAAATATATTATAGATCTTCACAAAAGTTTATCTGACAAATTAATTAACAACATTGATTTCTACCACTAAATGATATCCGAATTTAACATCATTTTGTTTTGTTTGGCATTGGAAGACTGAGGAAGGAACTCACAAATGTGATTTTACATTGTATTGAGAACTTTATCTTGATTTTAGTTTCAAAAACACAATAAATTTAACAATGTTTAGTTGGGATGCAAAAGGAAAGAAAAATAATGCTTACAAACCTTCTTTTTTTTTTTTTTACTGAAAGATACAGGATAAAATATTTGATTTAGAAAATAAGTAAAACAAAATTTCTTTACACACATCTATCGAGTAACTAAACTTAATAATTTTTAGTTTAATTTACTCAATTAATTAGAAAACATTTATGATATAATTTTAAAATAATTAATATAAAATCAGTATTTTTAACATGTAATATAATAATATAATAACTTAAGGTTTTTTATATATCCTGAATTTTTAAAAAAATTACGTTAATCCCCGAGCCCGATAACACTAGACGGGAAGAGGATATACATCGCAGGAAAAAGCGTATCAATCAAGCACAACAAGAAGAAGAAAAGTATAGCTAAATTTTTCAGAAAACAAACTTTATGATGATAATGAATAAAGTGGACGCATTGTGTGATAATGACATTAATTAGGGATAAGATGTTAAGAACGAAAAGTACCTCAACTTGTGTGAACAATTGTTGAAACCCTTGCGTCTTGTAAAAGAGATCGACAACGTCATTTTGGCCTCCATTGTTTTTGGTGGCAGTGCCTGCATTGATGTTCCCACCCACCGCTTGCTTCCCTCCTTTCATATATGAAAAACACGAGAAGTAACACCCGAAATTGAATTGAAAAGGTTGGGTTTTTGCTACACCATTCCAATGGGCAGGTCTGAATTATGACTTTATTCATGATACTTATTCAACATCTATGTATATATAGCTTACCTTTCAAGTGATAGAACCAATATATTTAATTATAAATATTATATTAAAATTAATGATGTAGATTTTTTTTGTTCGTTACAAGAGGTGTAAATAAAGGAAAAGCAACCGAAGCCTTAAGTTGCTTGACGTTTAGATTATTACAAAGTTCTTTTAATTCTTATGAATAAAAAATTAAAGAAACGCAAAGCAACAATTAACAAAAGTTAAGCACGAGGATGCTGCATAGAACCAGTAACTGATCTGTGGAGGTAGAGGCTGAAGTTTAAGTTTGCCCATGGGTGATTTGATTTCATGTAAGGACTTTAAAAAAATCATCATTATTTATGAGTTTCAACTTCTTATTTAATAATTCTTAAAAAAAATTCTTATGTATTATTGATATGTAACGTGTGGCATTAAGACGGATAAATTGCATGTATGACTTTAGGTTTTTCTTAGGACAAATTGAATATATAAAGCTGTCATAATATTTTTCATTTTGCATAAAAAAATGGTTTTTTGACTTTTCACTATAAATATTTTGGAATCTTTAAATTTTTACTTTTTTGATCTTGGACTTATTTAAGAATCCTTGAAGAAAATTTAATAACATCGTGAAACATAAAGAATTTGTATGAAAATAAATAAAAGAGAAAAATGGACAACTAATCAGAATGAAACAAAGGTTCATATATTCCTAAATATTAAAAAGTGTACCTAATTATTGTTCATATATAAACTCACACTACTACAAAACCAGTATTTCACAACATTAAATCTAAGACGATTGCATTAAAACCGTCTTAGAATGGTATGTGATGACAAATTTGTAAATAAAAGCTAAGTGCATAAGTATTCAAACATGGGTATTTTAAAGTGCATCCACTATTTATTTCTTTTTTCCAAAATTAAATCCAAAAATCATCTAGGCTCTGACTCTTCTTTCTCCCAAATTTCTTCTGCAAAAACAAGAACTCTGAGCATGCAATTGGTGTTGGTCTCATTGCATTCTCTGTGGAAATGACGAACAAGGGCAAAGGAAAAGGCAAAGAAGTGGCTGGGAAAGGTTCTGCCGGCAAGCCCAAGGCTGTCTTCGACGATGACAAGACCGGCAACGACCGCAAGAGAAACAACCCAGGAGTCCTTCAGTTCTTCGATGACGCCTATGACATTGAAGAGAGCAATTTCAGCGATTTCAGCGATGACGACAGCAATTTTGGTATACAATCAATTTCCCTTCTCGCGTTCTCTAATCTGCTCTTACATTTCTTCATTTATTACTGCTCTCTCGCAAAAATTGTTAGGGTTTCGGAAACATTTCTGCGTTTCGTTCAACTTGACGTTTCAGCCACATTTGTTGGGGTTATGTTTCTAAACTGTTTTTTCGTGGATACCTTATTGAGAAATGCTTAAGTTCTGTCAGATTTTATGGCTTTCGAGTTCATCTTTCATTGATAGTGGTTCCTGTGGTATCATATCCGTTCCTTAATGGTTTTTTAATGAATTCGCATATGTAGAGGTTTCAAGATTCAAATGGGAGTATGAGACAAGCGCGGTTAACTTTATTAAGGGATTCGCGTATCCACACGCTACACAACACACTGCATGCACTTTGTTGTTTTATTCACTTACTCACTCACTACTCTCACACAACTTAAGGCAGAAGGAGTATAGTATTCAAAGGGCAAGTAAACATTTTTTAATCAGCTTGTTCTGTATCACTTAGCAAATTATCATATATAATTTTAGTATAGTACAAATACATATGGATCCCTATATATATTCTACAAAATAAAGTTGGTATTGTATAAAAAGTGAAATGTAAATAGAGGAATTTATTGTTTAATGTTGTAATACGTGTTTTGAATTTTATTGGGGAGAAATAATATTATGGAAGACAAATTGCAACTCTGAAATTGTTTGGGTAAGTGGACTCCATGCTGTATACCTGTTGGCTACAACGCAAGGCTGAGATATTAATTTATAGCAGACTCAAAGCATGCATATGGCTAGCTCTTGTATGAAATAGAAAGACTTAGCTTGTAACAAACAACAAAGGTTGTGGAAAGGAAATATTTTGTATTTTTTATTAATTTCATGTGTGTATATATATTCTTTTTTATTTTTTATTTTTATGAACTTGAGTAATAATATATATTCAATATGTTCTTTATTTTCTGATATTATATTTCAAACCAAACATAGTTGCTTTCTTATTTAGCTTTTCCCACTTATTTGTGATTCATATTACCAGGAATTGAAAGTTGACAATGAAAAGCTATATCTCTACTTGTTGATTGCCACAGTTATGAGGTTAGTTAGTAAATATTCTATCATAGTTTACTTAGCATTTTTGGTTTTGTTATGAGAAAGTAATTTTTTTTCCAATACATGATGACATGATAATTTTGTCTCTCCTTTCCTTATTTTGTTTTCTTGTTTGTAGCCGAATTAAGCTTAAATTTCTTTGCAAAACTTGGTTGTAGTATGACAGAACTGAACTGATTAAACAGGTATATTGTAACTCTAAATCATAAGGTGTATTGTAGTGACATTACTTGCTGTGATAATATTTTTCATTTTGTATAAAAAAATGGTTTATTTGACTTTTCACTATAAATATTTTGGAATCTTTAAATTTTTACTTTTTTGATCTTGGACTTATTTAAGAATCCTTGAAGAAAATTTAATAACATTGTCAAACAGTATGAAATTAAAAAAAAAGGAGAAAAATGGACAACTAATCAGAATAAAACAAAGTTTCATATATTCCTAAATATTAAAAAGTGTCCCTAATTATTAGTAGAAGAAATATATAAACTCAAAACCCAACGTATTAGATTTTTCTTACTTTTAATTAATACATTTTAACAAATATTATCCAATAGACCATACAAAATTACATCAATGATAAAAGTTCCATGAGAATGTAAATCCACATTAGAAACTTCAAAAGCAGAAACAAATGCTAATACTGAACAACTCAGATCAAGAATTGCAGAACTTTCCCTGCTGCAAATAATCCTCCAATCAGATTGACATGCTGCTCAATGCTCCAATAGTTCCTAACCACCTTTTTTTTTTAATATCTTATGATTTTTCTATGCAGTACTTGGTTTGTCATATGACCATCTGTTAGATATTTGGTCTGGAGGCTGGTGTTTGTATGAATTCTATACAGGAAAGGTTCTTTTTCCAGGGCTTACAAACAATGACATGCTACTGCTTTACATGGAATTGAAGGGCCCTTTTCCAAAGAAGATGCTACGTAAGGAAAATATTTATTGTTTTATTTAAATGTGTATCATGATTATTTAATCTATGTTTGAATATGAATTATTTTTAAAAAGATTTTTGTCCTCTATTACATACTAATTCTAATAAAGTTTTACCACACACCCACTTTGTATTAATAGGATTTGGTGTGGGTCCAAAGAGAGAGAAAAATGATAATTTTTCACTGGATTTAAGATTAGAAAAAAAATTCCCTATATTAATTTGCTTAAATTTTTAAAGATTTTACAAATTTCTCAATTCTCATGTGAAGTATAATAGAGAGATTCATTTTTATAATTATATGATTTCATCTTTTTCTTTGTCTATTTAGATGTATTTTCATTAACTTTATATCCATAAGTAAATGAAAAAAATGTTAACAAATTTCTTAGTAATATAGAAATTTATAACTTTTATATTATTCACTTTAAAATTATTAAAATAAATGATATAGGGTATTTTATTTGATAGTCAATTATGAATAAATTTGACATTTTCTAAATATAGATATGAAATAAATAAATAATATATTCATTATCATAAATGTTCTAAAAAAGATTTTTAAAAAGAAATTTTTAGTGTGAACACAAACTTGATATTCAAGAAAAAGCATACACATGACATTACTTTTCTCCATTGGCTTCTCTCTTGTAGTAATAATCGGCTTCCCTCTTGTAGTAATAAAGATAAAAGTATCAATACAATATCAAAATTTTGACTCGTACGATGGCGGTGAGGATTCCGCATTCATTATAAATTAATTATAGTAGTTCAAAGTCTTGTTCAAAAAAAAATAAAATAAATAAATAAACAAATGTAATTAGAACAATATGTATAACAGAAGAAATTATATAATTTTGAATGCATTATTTTTCCTCTTATTCCCATTTGTACTAAACCCTTTTGTTACTCCCAGAACCACCACAACTCTCTCCAAATTGAAGAATTTGAAAATCCATTTTACTCTCTCTCTCTCTCTGTCTCTGTCTTTCTCTCTTTCTATAACTTGCAGAATCTAAACCACCGCTTTACTCTGAAACTCGAACGATCGAATGAAGAAGAAAGCTTGCACTCTGTAGAACATCTTATCGTCCATGTTAACTTTCTCGCTCTCTATCTGTATATCTATATGCGTTGATGTTTGTTTATATTGGTGAGTGTTACGATGATTGTTTTCTTAAATAATGAATCAATTAGGGCTCTCTATAATTTTATATACTAATGTTGATGTTCTTTATGTTGATTCAACCATTTGTTGGTGATTGTTTTCATGAAAGCTAACATATTGGCGAATTACAATGGTGTATGAGTAATGTGTTACAATAGTCTTCACTTTAATTTGAAGTGGGATGACCTCTCTTGTTATTTACCTTATCTCCCTTGTGTAGTCTTTATTCTGAATCTATTTCATTGTAGGTTAGATTTATAGAGCAGGAGAGACCAAAGTAGTCTTTATTTTGAATCTATTTCAGCCACACACTCACATGCGATTTTGTCTTTAAAATAAGTAAAAGAGTGAAAGATATATTAAAAATAATAGCCTAATTATGCAATATTAGGCTAACTATAATAACTACAAATTAAAAGGCAAGAGTCAGTACTAGTGTTACCACTTTGTCAAAATTCACGACTACTTCTATAAATCTTATACTTCAAATTTCAATTGATAACACAACTAACACATTTACACTTACACTTATACCACTGACAAATATTTGACATAACATACTGCAAAATGATGATTTAGGGAGCTACTTGCAGACTACCACTACTAAAAAAATAGCTTTTAACATCGCCATGTTAACATCGGTTTTCTAGACAACCGATGTTAACGAAAACGCGGTGGCAAAATCGTAAATAAAGCATGAACATAACATCGGTTTTGTTAAAAATACGCAAAAACCGATGTTAACTGGTTCAATATAACATCGGTTTTGAAGTATTTTTAACAAAACCGATGTTATA
>PYAF01004568.1:283171-306426 GCA_007407185.1 Glycine tomentella | reverse complement strand
TACTTTTCAACGTTTTCAGCTTTCATATGTCCACATCGGTTATTGACGGCCAACCGATGTTATTGACTATTGTTAACATCGGTTTTGAGAACCGATGTTAAGTTCAAGACTTTTAACATCGCCTGATTCAACATCGGGTCGGAACCGATGTTGTATGTCGAAAATAACCGATGTTAAAAGCTGGTTTTCTAGTAGTGTACACACAGGGAAAGGATTAGGGAGCTACTTCCAGACTGCACACAGCAAGAGGGTTAGGGCTATTTCCAGACTGCGTACAACAAAAAGTTAGGGCTATTTACAGATTGCACTTCGCATCAATCACTTCATATGTAATCAAAGTCGAGCTACTTCCCTTTTCCATCTTTCCCTATTAAAATGGGAATTAAAACTCGTGCGGTCAAGCCAAAAAGAAAATACCTCCTTATCGTCGATCAACCTTCCAAGCGACAAGAATGGCACGTGCTATTTTGGAAAAATAGCACAGTCAATGTCTGAACATCACTATTATACAATTGTGAATTATGTAAGTACATTCTAATTATAGTCCATTACCTAATTGATTATATTAAATTGATTAATAATTTACATTATTTCAACAAAAATAAGCATATGAATGAGTTAAGTGTACAATTGGGGAATATTTATGTGTATGGATTCCTTGAGCCATAATCCATATAGAATTCAGGACAGTTGCATCTTGAATTTGAGGATTATATTAAAAAATGGATGTAGAATTCACAGAAAGATGTCTCTACCTAGGAGTCTTCTTAAATGAGTAAGTAAAATTGAACAAATACATTTAAATAATGTATACATTATAATAACTTAATATTCTCCAATGTAGTGGGCGTTGGCAACTGGTGGTTATACACTACTACAAAAGCGTCTTTCAAAGACGGTTCTACATCCCATATAAAGACGATTGTACTAACGTCTTTGTATCGAGCGTCGTCAAAAGTAATCACTTTCAAAGACGGTTATAAAACCATCTTTGTAGCCTCACTTTCTAAGACAATTCTTAGTAAAACCGTCTTAGAATATAGTCATTCTAAGACGGTTCCAAAAAGAACCGTCTTAGAAAGGATTCTTTAAAAATAAAATAAAATTGAAAAAAATCCTTTCTAAGATGGTTCTTAAGAAAATCATCTTTGAATGTCACATTCAAAGACGCTACTTTGCTCATGACCGACTTAGAATGGTACATTCTAAGACGGTTATAGGGTATAACAATCTTAGAATGGGGCATTCAAAGACGGTTCTTAGCCTATAACCGTCTTTGGATGTTGCATTTTAAGACGGTTTTCCTAAGAATCGCCTTAGAATGTCTTTTTTAAATAAAAAAAATTAACGTTTCTAAGACGGTTTTTCCGCAAAAGTCGTTTTAGAATATTTTTTAAAAAAATTAAAAATAAAAAATTTAATATTTAAAAATGCATCAATATACAGTGGCCTAATTAATTTATTAATTTATATTGCAACTATATATAATTATAATAATAAATAGTATGTATGTAGGGAATTTAAAAATTAGAAATTTAATATTTAAAAATTAAAAGTTTCTACATTTGGGTAAACAACTCAATTAAGGACTTATTGAATAGGTACTTATCATGTAAACATTGTGTATAAGTTGTTTCTACAATTGATTAGGAAATTGAGTTAAACTATTTTCATTAAGTTGTAAGTTGTTTTGATAAGTTACCCTAGAGACCTTATTGAAATTCTAACACCAAACACAGAAAATTTTGGAGATTGAGTGATATTACATAAAAGATACAAATCTACATAATCGAGCTGCAAATCCTTCAAGGTCCTATCCAATGCCAATGCTACATCTTCTGGAGCATGACCATTATTCCTACATATTATCTTAACTCCTTGAGTTCTAAATAGTGAAGACTATGATATGCATGAATCTATCAGAACTAGTAATTTAGCTTTAAAATGGAAACCCAACAAATTAATATAGAATCTTAAATCAAACCATAGTTTAGATGTAATCCACAAATCCTGAGGCTTTAAAAAAAAATAGCTAGTTATGCTGTTGAATCAAGATAACACAACATCAAACAAACACTAAGTCGTGAAAATTACCTCTTTCTCGTTGCCATAGATTTGAGCACAATCAATATGGCGGTATCCAACCTGCATCAAATTGATCACATTAAGGATCATTATAGAGAATAACATATTTCCCAATTGAGTAAGGGAAAATTTATACTAATTTAGCTGATGTAGACAATATATGTGTGTACAAATTAAACAAAATAAGAAATCCTTGAGAACTAAAGAAATGAAGACAAAAAATTAAATGAATAAAACTAGAAAACTAAGCACAAGAAACATGAAACACAACATGTTCATCTCTCTATAAATCTAACATGAAATACATGAAAACATGTTAATCTCATCAAAGGTGATAGAATACTGGAAGTTATCAAATTAGGTTAACAATTAAGATATGGAGGTGGTAGTTATAAGAGAATTAAGATATTCCAGCATGTTCATGACTTTCACTATTCTCTCCTCTTGTTTCAGATATATCATTAACAGACTTCTTATATGAATTCTCATCATACAGGTATTGCATTTAAATTCTTTCCAGATATATCATTCCACACAGGAGAAAAATCAAAGACAAAGGGCTCGATAAGGATTAATCATAGAATCAATATACTAACCCTTATTTAGTTTCACATATAGGACTTGGAGTAATGCAGACCTCCATTTTCTTATACTTGCAGCTACAAAACAAAGCCATTCCATTTCCAAGTCAGTACACCACTTGCTTCTGAACATGAGCATTGCTCAAATTTTTGGATATATAAAATCCAAGTAAGCCACAAACACGGTATTCTTTTTTGAATATTCTCTTTATTAGCATAATCTCTTAATTACAAAGTTATAAATATTATGTTATTTTTATATTTAATAGTTTAATATATTTATTATTTTTTCTCAATTTTTTTTTTTGTAATGTAAATATTCACTTATTGAACATGTGTGCTCTTAAAAAAATGGAAAGCTTTGAAATGAATATAGTAATAATAATAAAGTACAAGTATCATAAAAAAATAAAGTAAAAATAGATATATTAAATTTTCATGTTTTTTCAAAGAAAAACTTAAATAATAGGTATAGTGTGTCAATAACTCTAACCATTAATGTATTCCCTGCACCAAAATAAATTGACCATAAATTACAAAGAGAGATATTTTTCCATCTAGTAACGTATACCATCATTTTAATAATAGGTATAGCGAACACATGAAGGATACTTCATTAATTTTTTTAATACTTATTACAAGTGACATAGAAAAGAATATAAGCAACTTCATATCCTGTACTTACTGAATATTACAAGTGGATATTATGTATATGAGTTCAATATAAGATAGTGAATATTACAAGTGGGATGAGCAAACTACAAGTTTAGATATACAATTATTTCTCCTTTAATTTTTATTATTTATTTTCTTCTTTTCCCTTCCAAGAGAGTAACACATATCAGTTGATCAAATCGTATACATAATGAAACACTGAGGTAATAAATCAATATATTTATTAATACTGCCTCTTCAGAATCATTCTATTAAAATATAAACATAACCAAAATATTCTGAAGGAGATTGAAAAATTAATCAATGCGTACCTTGATATCATATCTTCAACATAAACATTCTTGGAAAAACTCGCAAATATAAGCGAAGGGGTGAACGCGAAGAAGACAATCTGCACATGGGGTACACAAAATCAAAGAAGAAGAAAAATGTGTTGATGAGAATAGTTTGTCCAAAATTTGTCCTCTAAGGAAATTCATTACATTTTTTATTTCAAACTCCATTGGTATTTCATTCAACTACTCTCATACCTTGTTCAAGGATTTTCTAAACTCTGCTGAAAGAACCATAAATCTTAGAAGATACATCATACTGTTCTATTCTCTAGGATGAATAGAAGATAAATCTTAGAAAAGGGAACAAATAGTTACTAATTACTAAACCAATGACAATCAATGCCATGTTACATCATAAGCAATGAGGAAGTTCAAGTTAAGCAAGAAACAGTGGAATAAAATAATAAAGACACTACACGAGTTGGCTAAGTTCACATAACCAAATTAAGTTAACTGCAAGGAACAACCATGAAAGTAACACCATTTGTCAGCAATGTGAACTTGTATTAGAATGGTAAGATGAAACTATTAGATGAGTATGCTTAACTCAGTTTGAATTGTATGATCTAATGACCTGTCAACCAAAGAGACATAACTTGACCTACATTTGCAATAAGTGCATTTCTTTTTCCTGATTAAAGTTTAATAATGGTGTGGAGTACCTTTTTTTTTTAATTACATACACCAATCACCCATTAAACCTCACCATGATTTTCATTCATATAATAATAATAATAATAATAATAATAATAATAATAATAATAATAATAATAATAATAATAATAATATTGAACAATAAACAACTTGCTTAACAGTTTCCACATGAGCAAAAAGAATTTCCAGTTGTAATATAGCATAAAGCATTTTTCACTTAATATCCCTTCAGTGCCAAACAAAAAGAATGAAAACATATATTATTTTTGTACCAGAGCTTAATTACAACCAAACCTGTAATATTAAAAGTATTGACTAAATTAATTATTTTCTTTAATATTGATGATGATAATTGAGTCTTATAAATAAGAACAAAGACAAAATGTAATATAAATCTATTGATTATTTTAATTAGTTAAATGCAAAATTATTAAAATGAATAGTTAATAGTTAAAACGTCTACAGTAACTATACATGTCTAAGTGGACTTTTTTACTATTACTAGATTAAAGTTTCATCTAGTTAATATATTTTTTTATACACAATTATGGTAATATATCTCGATAATACATGTCTAAGTGGTTTTTTATACTAGTTTTTAACTAGATATAAACAAAACATGACATACATGGATTTAGCTTTTCTTGCAAACATATCAATTATAAAGCAGGGATTTCAAATAATTAAGGCAATAACTAAGGAAATAAACATATTTGAGTACCAATTACAAAGCAGGGATTTCAAATAAAGCAACATAAACATATCAATTTTGTCCTATCAATTGCCATTATCACTCAGATCACAATTAATGCATAAATAATGAACCAATCCCTAATTCACTATGGTGATGATATCACAAACTTACGCAGTTAACATTGATGGGTATGTTCCTAAATAACTAAAATTGAGCTATATTAATTTCACAGTAGTGCATGCTTCTATGCGAGGACAATCACAGTGACAATTACTGTTCTTATACATGACACCCTCTTTGTTTGGCTCTTCCTATGAAAAAGGATTGTTGACATAGACTTCTCCAATTTTCCTATATTGTTTTTTTGAAATTTATCCTCACCAATTTTGTTGCGCAACAAATGTTGCTATGTGAGGACAGTCCCATATATTTCTATGCCTTTCCTTTCCTTGGTCCTCTCTAGCATTTGATGACAACCAAAGCATGCTTGATCACAACCAAAGCATTCCATGGCTTATGATAACTGTAACGACCTAAAATTATTCTAGATATTATATTTTATTAGGGTTAAATTTTTTTAAGAATCGTTAGATAATTTTTATTACTATTTTATTTTTACTGAACGGATCCTAATATAAATTTTAAAACATATAAATTATAGAAGTTATAGAAGTTGTTAAACTGATATATATAATACGTAGCCAGAGTCCTTGTACAAGAGTCATTCTCAACGAAACATGAAGATACTACAACACTTTCATTATTCATTTCCTAGAGACAATTCTTTATCTTTATACCACCATCAGTCCAAGGCGTCAATGAAATTGACCGTTGTTGCTATCTATAAAAAAATGAAACAAATCTAGTGAGAAATAAAATTTCTCACAAAACACGTTAGTACGTTAGTAAATCATCATAAAATAGTTATGCAAACTATATGAATGCATGAAATGAATTTTCCCAGGGTGCACATGGCCTTTACATATCATACTGTATGTAGCTACACCTCGTACTGGATGTAGACAATGCGATTGTCTTGGCTGAAACTAGATTTTTATTTGCAAGATTCCCTCATTTAATGTTTGCTTTCCACCTTGAAGGCCACCTAGAAAGGTTGGTTCAAAAAGCTTATCTTCATTGACTTACCATTGACTTTGGTTTACCAAACTTTTCTTCCTATTAGTTCATTTAGCTATGCCTATTCTATTGCTTTTCCACGTGAATACACTTTTGGATAATCCAAATTTGAGTTGAATATTTGATTCCTTGGACCAAAATTCCAAGAGTTACAAGTTGTGCCCAATCCAAAAGGTCTAAAGGGCTAGAAACACTTCACCAGATAGGGTTCATTCATTGTTTATTCTGTACCATTATACTAGTCCAAAAATTATCATCTTCTATTATGTTAAACTAAACTTCTTAAGATTTCTAACAAGATATCACATGTATTATTTGGAGTTATAAAACTCTGGCTATAACATTTTTAATCTAGACTTCAAAACTGCCAGAAGCTGAGAAATTCCATACTGAAATTCCTTAAGGTTTTAACTACTGCAAGTAGTACACAAACTAGATTCATCTGAAATTTTTATATGTTGTAGTATACATCTAGATATTTAATTCCATATATTATACACTAAATTTGGATAAGAATTGAGAGAGAAATAAATTTCTCAATTCGGGTGGCAGAAATGGAAGTTTTGGGCAGCTTATGTTCAAATAAAATTATTTATCCTATTCTTATATCCAACTCTCATCCTACTTCCATAATAAATAAAAAATATAACTCATAATATAATTTTGAGGATGTTGCAATAACAATGGGAACAAAACACAAAACCGCTAAAAGTTAATTAAATAGTAGTAACTCTTGGCCAATGTGAGTATGGTAACTTGGGTGTTGTTGTCCCGGTATATATGTGTTCCTAGTCAGATGAGAGAAGGAAGTATTATTGACACAATTAAAAAAAATTATAGGTTCAAACAAATATCATCGCATCCAGGCTCAAACAAATAACATCACTCTAGTGTCATTACAAAAGGAACTCAGTGGCAATCATATGAATGAATATACTAATATAGTTCACAACCTACTAAGGGAACCACCACAAATAACAATGTTACAATGATTTCTTCCCAACAGAAGATGAAAAATCAACAAGAAATTTAGAATTGATGTCAGGCTTATATGCTAAAGTGTATTACTAGTCCATGATAAATATGCTGAATTTGAATTATCTGCTTACAGAGCAACCAAGATATAAGCTGATGTTTGTATCACAATTGCACCTTCATCGGTAGGCTTTGATGTGGTTATACAACTTGCACTAAACCAGTTCTCATGAATTGACGTGACCAAGTATGCCATCCAACTTTTATAATATTACATCAGTGTAGCTAATTTAAGAATTTTACATACTAATTATCCTTTCATTTCAAAAATCATTTGAATAATACTATATATTCTTAAAATTTTGAGGGAAGTGGTGGCCAGATAGTACTAGGAGATATTAGGAAATATGAACTACACTTAGAATGGTTGAGAAGGAAAAGACAATTAAATAACATCACGTGATACTTCTGGAATAACAGGTATAGTGAACTTGTGAAAGAATCAAAGAAGGACAAGCAAAGTCACCCCCCTTAAGAAACTATATTCTGATGTTTTCATCAAATTGCAAAATATATACATAGCAGGACAAATAAAGATTGATCCCTGAGCTCAAAATTCTTCACAAACCTGACCATTTAGGAAAATTTTATCAGAAACAATGCTATAATGAAGATATACATAAGAATATACTTGTTTTTTTTATATAAAAAATCTGCTATTTAACTTTGAGCATTATTAGATAGATAGAGTACCTTGGAGGGTCCAACTTGTAAGAGGTCCTCCGTCCACTTAACCAGAGCTACGGGTAACTAGTCCATACTAAAGCCAAAGTCTTCACCATGGAACTAAGACATGCCCATTATATGTATGTGTTCATGTATATCCATGTTCCCAAGCCAGATCCATTCTCAATATTCTGCACAATTTCTGAACTGCAAACCAACTTGGAAACAATATCCACTACTAAATGCATACACATAGGTACATATACTTAATTCTTGTGTATTTCCTAATATGTAATAATTTACAAGGCCAAATTAATCTTGTTGGAATGAGACCCCAAAACTAGTTTGGTTAGTAGAAACAAAATCACAAGGGTACTCATAATCATCAAAATCCTTCCTATATCTCATTTTCACTCACTCTATATATGCACGAAATTGCATGCCTTTAACAAAGCTTTTGAACATCAGCATTCAGCATATAAAAAAGTAAAAGTAAAGTAAGTTAGCTATATATATATATATATATATATATATATATATACATAAAAGTCCCAGCCGCTACCACACCCCTCCATCGAACAACTTCAGGGCGGCCACGAGCTAGTGTTGATGGAAATGTAGGTTCAAGACACGGTGTCGAACTCTGGACGGGTTAAAAACCAAGCAAACCAAGCAATTGACCAGCCTTGTCAACCCCAGCAGGAAGAACAACCTGCTAACGACAACCACATTGTGCAAACGATACTTATTGCAATCCTTCAAAGGATACAAGAGATAGAGAACTATTTCCTGGCTCAACAAAGGATGGACACATAAAGGATCAGGCACTGGAGAATAGGTTGGCAATCTGGAACGTCAACAATCAGCAAACAATGCAGAGAGTCGAAGCCAAAACGGACCTGAGGTCTAGAGTAGAGAAGGTGCTGACAATGACAGAGGCCAAGGCGACGAAAATGGCCAGGATAACAAGAACGATAGACCAGATGGATGTGATGGCCACAATGGAGAGCATCACAATGACAGAGGCCAAGGGAATGACTGGGGTGACAAAAATGGGTTAGGAAGGAGTGAGAACTTTCAGTCCCAACATAACTAGGAACTACATAATGATAGCCCGTTTACTGCTCGGGTCATGAGATCAGAATTCTCGCCTAGGCACAAGAAGTCGAACGTTCCAAAATACAATGGAACTAAAGACCCAGAAGCCCATATTAAGGCTTTTTAAGACAGAGATGTTTGTCGATGGGATAACTGCGCACATTATAGCTCAGATATTCGCATCCACTCTAACTAGACTGGCCAAGACTTGGTTTACTAGGTTAAAATGTATGTCATCATGTGTGCTACTTATTGGATAACGTTATTGGATATGAAAATAAGGAATAATAGTGGAGTAAAAATCTTTGATATTGTGCTCTATACATTCATTTGACAGAAATAAAGTCTTAATTATCATTAACTTATGCTTATTAATTGTGTAGGATAAATAGGAATACACATGATGTGCTTAAGTGAGAAGGAATTGTACTATTTCTTTTCCATGTTCAAGTTTTTATCATATGAAAGAGTATTTCCAAAGATCTAAAAAGAAAGACCCAAAATAACAATGTAATATGCTAGGGAAAAGAACACCATGTGTTCTTCTAAAAGTAGATAGGCACTTTATTTCTTCCATGTCATTATTTTTTTTTTATTTTAAGAATTGTTTTTTCACTAGCTATTAGAATCTTTTTTTCAAGAATAAAACCTGTTTGATAATATTATTTTGAAAAAATTGCATTTGTTTGATGCATTTGATTTAAAATGTTTTAAAGTAAAAAAATAGAAAACTTCCTTGATTGGGAGTGGTGGGAAGCCTATCAGTTTCCTCCTTTTCTTTTTTATTTTTATGCAAATTTTTTATGTTTCACAATTTGATGAAATTTTCTTCAAGGATTCTTAAAAAAATCCAAGTTATTCATCTTCTTTTTTTACACAATAAGTTAAAGTATCATGTAATGCACACCTTGATTATTTTTTTTTGTGATTTTTCTAGGGATTATGTTATATGTTGTTCCCTTCACATTGTATGCTAGGGTTTATTTGAAGACAATACTAATGGAGTTTATTTGAATCTTTTGGATTGCTTTTGTTTGACTTTTATGCTTAATTGGTAAATATTGTTACATCTGAAATTGAATTAATGTCAAGCAACTGACAAAATTATTTATTCTGCTAATATACTTGGCCTTTTATCTGCTAGGAAATAACTTCAGTGAAGAACCAATGTCATTTTAATAATTTAAAGAGTTGGAGACCAAACGATGCAATCCTCCAAAAGTTAAGCGAAATCGATTTTGACAATTTAGCCAGGATTTTTTCTTATTCGGTCATGGATATTAAACTTGTATCCTGCCTCTTTGAGTTCTATGATCGAAACTCATTTTCTTTCAATTTCAGTAATGATATTTTATTGCCAATCGGGTTGACAGATGTTCTACATATACTAGGTTTGCCTATAGTGGGCAAGCGTGTAGTTGAAAACGAAACCCCGATGACGCCTCAACAAGTGGTAATAAAATATTTGGGTCAAGATCATTGCAAATCAAATGAAAGTAGAAGTCAGAGCTATGATAAATCGACAATTGAGTTGTCTTGGTAAAGGAATCATTTTATGCATGACAGTTCCAATAAGTTATGTCAACAAGTCAGGACATATGTCCTGTATGTTTTGGGATCTGTTATTTTCCCTCGCTCTAATGAAGTAAATGTTTATTACTTATTATTGTTAGAAAACATTGATGGGATTAGGTCATATGCATGGGGGGCTGCTTGTTTGGAAGACATCCATAATTCTTTTGAAAAAGGTGAGAAAAATAAGAAAACGAAAACCTGTACATGATTTGACATTTGTTACCATTCACCTTTTTCAAAAGAATTATTGATGTCTATCAAACAAGCAACCCCCCATACATACAACCTAATCTCATCAATGTTTTCCAGCAATAATAAGTAATAAACATTTACTTCATTAGAGTGAGGGAAAATAACAGATCCCAAAACATACAGGACATATGTACTAAATTGTTGACATAGCTCATTGGAACTGTCATGCATAAAATGATTCTTTAACCAAGGCAACTCAATTGTCGATGTATCATAGCTCTGACTTCTACTTTCATTTGATTTACAATGATCTTGACCCAAATATTTTATTACCATTTGTTGAGGTATCATCGGAGTTTCATTTTCAACTACACGCTTGCCCACTATAGGCAAACCTAGTATATGTAGAACATCTATCAACCCGATTGGCAATAAAATATCATTACTGAAATTGAAAGAAAATGAGCTTCAATCATAGAACTCAAAGAGGCAGGATACAAGTTTAATATCCATGACCGAATAAGAAAAAAATTCTGGCTAAATTGTCAAAATCGATTCCGCTTAACTTTTGGAGGATTGCATCGTTTGGTCTCCAACTCTTTAAATTATTAAAATGACATTGGTTCTTCACTGAAGTCATTTCTTAGCAGATCAGAGGCTAAGTATATTAGGAGAATAAATAATTTTTGCCAATTGCTTGACATTAATTGAATTTCAGATTTAATAATATTTACCAATTAAGCATAAAAGTCAAACAAAAGATATTCAAATAATTCAAATAAACTTCATTAGTATTGTTTTCAAATAAACCCTAGCATACAATGTGAAGGGAACAACAACAACATATAACATAATCCCTAGAAAAATCACAAAAAAAGGTGTGCATTACATGATACTTTAATTTATTGTGTATAAAAAGAAGATCAATAATTTGGATTTTTTAAAGAACCCTTGAAGAATATTTCATCAAATTGTAAAACGTAAAGAATTTGCATAAAAATAAAAAAGAAAAAGAGAAAATTGATAGCCTTCTCACCACTTCCAATCAAACAAGTTTTCTATTTTTTTACCCTAAAACGTTTTTAAAACAAATGCATCAAACAAATACAATTTTTTCAAAATAATATTATCAAACAGGTTTTATTTTTTAAAAAAAGTTTCTAATAGCTAGTTATAAAACAATTCTTAAAAAAAAATAATGACATGGAAGAAATAAAGTGTCTATATACTTTTAGAAGAACATATGAAGTTCTTTTTCCTACTATACCGCATGGTTATTTTGGGTCTTTCCTTTTAGATCTTTGGAAATACTCTTTCATATGATAAAAACTTGAACTTGGAAAAGAAATAGTACAATTTCTTCTCACTTAAGCTCATTATGTGTATTCTTGTTTATCCTACACAATTAATAAACATAACTTAATGATAGTTAAGATTTTATTTTCATCCAATGAATGCATAAAGCACAATATCAAAAAAATTTACTCTAGTGTTCTTCCTTATTTTCATATCCAATATCATTATCTAATAAGTAGCACACATGATGATAGACTTTTTAACCTTTTCGTTTGTAAAATCACTGAATAAATAGTTAATTGATTTACAAATTACAACATAAAAAATTCAAAAATAATAACGTTGAAGGCTTTAAGTTGTATATTGTCGTCAACTCTAGTCTTTGATTGTTATCAATTACTTAAAGTTGTCTATTATTAACTAACTCTAACTTTCCAAGTGATTTTACAACTTATGATTTAGTGATTTTTGTGAAGCTATTACATATATATGTTCTAACTAGAAAACCATAAATATAGCAAAATATTTTTCTTTCCAAAAATTTGGCAAACAGCAAACGAGTTAGAACTGCTATTTTTTTTTAAACTCAAAATGTATGTATCACTGTTATATCCTTATAGAGCAAACAATGCAGAAAAAACTCTTGCTTCGGTTAAGCATACAATTTTAGAGGGTAGAGTTATTATGGTTTACAAACTGTGGTGGGAACGCTATGATATTTTGTATCAATATTATACACATGAAATTTGGAAGAAATGTAAAATGAGTAAGAGGGAATAATAAGTCATTATTGCAATACAAAGCACACAATTTATAGCTTATGAAGGATAACTTACTGAAGTGGTTGCACAATTTCAAAGTGAAATGCAACACTAATTTTCTCTATCCACTCTGGATTAAAACAATTTAGAATGACTTCAGTGTGACCTAATTCATCCAATTTACCATCTCTTTTCTTTGCATAAACTACAACCATGTGATCACTCTGAAATAAAATAAGGAAAAAAATCAGCTAAATTATGCTCACAAAGGCATTTTTTGATCGACGTGCAAGTACCAAATTATACTTAACGAAGATATATATTTGAAACTTTCACATAAAAGATAATTATTGTATTTAATTTTATGTTTACAAAAGACAAATATTTTGTAAATAAAGTCGTTAATCTTGACATTTACTGTGACTCTGCCAATAAAACTTTACATACTAGTTTCTAAAGTCTAAAAAATAATTACAAAGCACTTGCATGATTTGCATCACTAGATTAAGAGTGTGAATGAAAAATAATACATGCTATGTACTCATTGAAAAATATTACTGCTAACATTTAAGAAACTTTATTTGTCCAAAATATTTTGAAGGCTTAATTGTAAATTTTACTTTTAAAATTTATTATTTTGTCAACTTTATCACTCAAGCTTTATTTTTATGAATTTTATCATCCAAAATTCATACAGATTTTATCGCACAAGTATTTTTTTTCCACAAATTTTATCATCTAATGTTCAATATTTTACAAAATTTACCATCCAACTTTTTATT
The DNA here is from genome assembly GCA_007407185.1 of Glycine tomentella. Classification (NCBI taxonomy): domain Eukaryota; kingdom Viridiplantae; phylum Streptophyta; class Magnoliopsida; order Fabales; family Fabaceae; genus Glycine; species Glycine tomentella. Next base: position 292,860 of record PYAF01004568.1, on the reverse strand, counting down.
ATTATTATTATGCATTTGATCATGATCTTGGTGGTAACAAAATGATGTCATTTTGTTTTATCTTTAACATTTTTTTTACACCTCATCGATAGTAAAATACGTAAAAATTAAAAATTAGGATGATAAAATTTATAAAATATAAACTTTGGGTGGTAAAACTTGTAAAATAATAAAAGTTGAATGAGAAAATTTATAATTAGGTTTATTTTCAATTTGTGATTGCTTTGCCTAGCATAAACAGAGGTAAGGACAATAAAGCAAATTCAAAGGCATTTCAAGAAGAAAAATAACGGTCACACGTAAATAATCATGAAATATCGAGAAATAAAAGAAAATGAGAATCATTTCAAATCTTTGTATAACATTTGCACCCTTATCTAAAATAAATGTACCTTTGATGCAATGTCCCGATCAAGTAAGTTAGATGCCGAAAGAGATAACTGCAGCAAAAAAATTAGATGTCCACCATATGTCCAGGTTCCAAAAATAACAAATAGTAATTTGAATAAACAAAAATCAAATATGATCAGCAAATAAAATAGAAAACAAACAAATGCTCATATAAAAACCAAAGATGCTTTATGATATTAAAACAAATCGTAAAAATAATACTCGAAAACATTCATTTTGGTGGACAGATTTACTCAGGGTAGCAAGACATTTGCTGGTTAGCTTTTCTAGAGCTAATGTTTTAGAATCCAATTATCAAAAATAAAAGCTTGACAGCATGAAACTTGAATTTCCGAAATTTTGAATCCCCCTTTAATTTGTTTAATCAATATTTGGCAGTTTATCACATATCTGAAAATAAACTTCTTCATGTAAAAAAAAACAATATATGGTTTTCCAATACAGCTGTCTTATAAAAGATATTATATATTTCACAAAAGTTTATCTGGAAAATTAATTAACAACATTGATTTCTACCACTAAATGATATCCGAATTTAACATCATTTTGTTTTGTTTGGCATTGGAAGACTGAGGAAAGAACTCACAAATGTGATTTTACATTGTATTGAGAATTTTATCTTGATTTTAGTTTCAAAAACACAATAAATTTAACAAGGTTTAGTTGGGGTGCAAAAGGAAAAAAAAATAATGCTTACAAACCTTCTTTTTTTTTTTTTTTACTGAAAGATACAGGATAAAATATTTGTTTTAGAAAATAAGTAAAACAAAATTTCTTTACACACATCTATCGATTAACTAAACTTAATTTTTAGTTTAATTTACTCAATTAATTAGAAAAAATTTATGATATAATTTAAAAATAATTAATATGAAATCAGTATTTTTAACATGTAATATAATAATATAATAACTTAAGGTTTTTTATATATCCTGAATTTTAAAAAAAAAAATTATGTTAATCCCCGAGCCCGATAACACTGGACGGGAAGAAGATATACATCGTAGGAAAAAGCGTATCAATCAAGCACAACAAGAAGAAGAAAAGTATAGCTAAATTTTTCATAACACAAACTCTATGATGATAATGAATAAAGTGGACGCATTGTGTGATAATGACATTAATTAGGGATAAGCTGTTAAGAAAGAAAAGTACCTCAACTTGTATGAACAATTGTTGAAACCCTTGCGTCTTGTAAAAGAGATCGACGGCGTCGTTTGGCCTCCATTGTTTTTGGTGGCAGTGCCTGCATTGATGTTCCCACCCACCGCTTGCTTCCCTCCTTTCGTATATGAAAAACACGAGAACACCCGAAATTGAATTGAAAAGGTTGGGTTTTTGCTACACCATTCCAATGGGCAGGTCTGAATTATGACTTTATTCATGATACTTATTCAACATCTATGTATATATAGCTTACCTGTCAAGTGATAGAACCAATATATTTAATTATAAATATTATATTAAAATTAATGATGTAGATTTTTTTTTGTTTCGTTACAAGAGGTGTAAATAAAGGAAAAGCAACCGAAGCCTTAAGTTGGTTGACGTTTAGATTATTACAAAGTTCTTTTAATTCTTATGAATAAAAAATTAAAGAAACGCAAAGCAACAACTAACAACAGTTAAGCACGGGGATGTTGCATAGAACCAGTAACTGATCCCTGGAGGTAGAGGCAGAAGTTTAAGGTTGCCCATGGGTGATTTGATTTCATGTAAGGAGTTTAAAAAAAATCATGATTATTTATGAGTTTCAACTTCTCATTTAATAATTCTTAAAAAAACTTCTTATGTATTATTGATATGTAACGTGTGGCATTAAAACGGATAAATTGCATGTATGACTTTAGGTTTTTCTTAGGACAAATTGAACATATAAAGCTGTCATAATATTTTTCATTTTGTATAAAAAAAATGGTTTCTTTGACTTTTCACTATAAATATTTTGGAATCTTTAAATTTTTACTTTTTTGATCACGGACTTATTTAAGAATCCTTGAAGAAAATTTAATAACATTGTGAAACATAATGAATTTGTATGAAAATAAAAAAAAAAAGAAAAATGGACAACTAATCAGAATAAAACAAAGTTTCATATATTCCTAAATATTAAAAATTAAAAAGTGTCCCTAATTATTGGTAGAAGAAATATATAAACTCACACTACTACAAAACCAGTATTTCACGACATTAAATCTAAGACGGCTGCATTAAAACCGTCTTAGAATGGTATGCTGTGGCAAATTTGTAAATAAAAGCTAAGTGCACAAGTATTCAAACATGGGTATTTTAAAAACCGGCTTTAAAATTCATTCTAGTTTCTCTCAATGGCATCCACTATTTATTTCTTTTTTCCAAATTTAAATCCAAAAATCATCTAGGTTCTGACTCTTCTTTCTCCCAAATTTCTTCAGCAAAAACAAGAACTCTAAGCATGCAATTGGTGTTGGTCTCATTGCATTCTCTGTGGAAATGACAAACAAGGGCAAAGGATAAGGCAAGGAAGTCGCCGGAAAATGTTCTACCGGCAAGCACAAGGCCGTCTTCGACGATGACAAGATCGGCAACGGCCGCAAGAGAAATAACCCAAGAGTCCTTTAGTTCTTCGACAACGCCAGTGATTTCGGTATACAATCAATTTCCCTTCTCGCGCTCACTAATTTGCTCTTACATTTCTTCATTTATTACTGCTCTCGCAAAAATTGTTAGGGTTTTGGAAACATTTCTACGTTTCGTTCAACTTGACATTTCGGTCACATTTGTTGGGGTTATGTTTCTAAACTGTTTTTTCGTGGCTACCTTATTGAGAAATGCTTAAGTTCTGTCAGATTTTATGGCTTTCGAGTTCATCTTTCATTGATAGTGGTTCATGTGGTATCATACCCGTTCCTTAGTGGTTTTTTAATGAATTCGCATATGTAGAGGTTTCAAGATTCAAATGAGAGTATGGGACAAACGAGGTTAACTTTATTAAGGGATTCGCGTATCCACACGCTACACAACACACTGAATGCACTTTGTTGTTTTATTCACTCACTCACTCGCTACTCTCACACAACTTAAGGCAGAAGGAGTATAGTATTCAAAGGGCAAGTAAACATTTTTTAATCAGCTTGTTCTGTATCACTTAGCAAATTATCATATATAATTTTAGTATAGTACTCAATACATATGGTTCCCTATATATATATATATATATTACAAAATAACGTTGGTATTGTATAAAAAGTGAAATGTAAATAGAGGAATTGATTGTTTAATGTTGTAATACGTGTTTTGAATTTTATTAGGGAGAAATAATATTACGGAAGACAAATTGCAACTCTGAAATTGTTTGGGTAAGTGGACTCCATGCTGTATACCTGTTGGCTGCAACGTAAGGCTGATATATTAATTTATAGCAGATTCAAAGCATGCATATGGCTAGCTCTTGTATGAAATAGAAAAACTTAGCTTGTAACAAACAACAAAGGTTGTGGAAAGGAAATATTTTGTATTTTTTATTAATTTCATGTGTGTATATATATTCTTTTTTATTTTTATTTTTTATGAACTTGAGTAATAATATATATTCAATATGTTCTTTATTTTCTGATATTATATTTCAAACCAAACATAGTTGCTTTCTTATTTACCTTTTCCCACTGATTTGTGATTCATATTACCAGGAATTGAAAGTTGACAATGAAAAGCTATATCTCTACTTGTTGATTGCCACAGTTATGAGGTTAGCTAGTAAATATTCTATCATAGTTTACTTAGCATTTTTGGTTTTGTTATGAGAAAGTAATTTTTATTCCAATACATGATGACATGATAATTTTGTCTCTCCTTTCCTTATTTTGTTTTCTTGTTTGTAGCCGAATTAAGCTTAAATTTCTTTGCAAAACTTGGTTGTAGTATGACAGAACTGAACTGATTAAACAGGTATATTGTAACTCTAAATCATAAGGTGTATTGTAGTGACATTACTTGCTGTGATAATATTTTTCATTTTGTATAAAAAAATGGTTTATTTGACTTTTCACTATAAATATTTTGGAATCTTTAAATTTTTACTTTTTTGATCTTGGACTTATTTAAGAATCCTTGAAGAAAATTTAATAACATTGTGAAACAGTATGAAAATAAAAAAAAAGGAGAAAAATGGACAACTAATCAGAATAAAACAAAGTTTCATATATTCCTAAATATTAAAAAGTGTCCCTAATTATTAGTAGAAGAAATATATAAACTCAAAACCCAACGTATTAGATTTTTCTTACTTTTAATTAATATATTTTAACAAATATTATCCAATAGACCATACAAAATTACATCAATGATAAAAGTTCCATGAGAATGTAAATCCACATTAGAAACTTCAAAAGCAGAAACAAATGCTAATACTGAACAACTCATATCAAGAATTGCAGAACTTTCCCTGCTGCAAATAATCCTCCAATAAGATTGACATGCTGCTCAATGCTCCAATAGTTCCTAACCATCTTTTTTTTTTAATATCTTATGATTTTTCTATGCAGTACTTGGTTTGTCATATGACCATCTGTTAGATATTTGGTCTGGAGGCTGGTGTTTGTATGAATTCTATACAGGAAAGGTTCTTTTTCCAGGGCTTACAAACAATGACATGCTACTGCTTTACATGGAATTGAAGGGCCCTTTTCCAAAGAAGATGCTAAGTAAGGTAAATATTTATTGTTTTATTTAAATGTGTATCATGATTATTTAATCTATGTTTGAATATGAATTATTTTTAAAAAGTTTTTTGTCTTCTATTACATACTAATTCTAATAAAGTTTTACCACACACCCACTTTGTATTAATAGGATTTGGTGTGGGTCCAAAGAGAGAGAAAAATGATAATTTTTCACTGGATTTAAGATTAGAAAAAAAAAAATTTCCCTATATTAATTTGTTTAAATTTTTAAAGATTTTACAAATTTCTCAATTTTCATGAAGTATAATAGAGAGATTCATTTTTATAATTATATGATTTAATCTTTTTCTTTGTCTATTTAGATGTATTTTCATTAACTTTATATCCATAAGTAAATGAAAAAAATGTAAACAAATTTCTTAATAATATAGAAATTTGTATCATATAACTTTTATATGATTCACTTTAAAATTATTAAAATAAATGATATCGGATATTTTATTTTATATTCAATTATGAATAAATTTGACATTTTCTAAATATAGATATGAAATAAATAAATAATATATTCATTATCATAAATGTTCTAAAAAATATTTAATGCCCACTAAAGCTATGAGCTAAAAAATACTAAACTCTTTTCACACCTATGAAATTATAATGTCAAATTTAAAAAGATTTTTAAAAAAGAAATTTTTAGTGTGAACACAAACTTGATATGAAAGAAAAAGCAGACACGACACCTGACATTACTTTTCTCCATTGGCTTCTCTCTTGTAGTAATAATCGGCTTCCCTCTTGTAGTAATAAAGATAAAAGTATCAATATAATATCAAAATTTTGACCCGTACGATGGCGGTAAGGATTCTGCATTCATTGTAAATTAATTAGTAGTAGTTCAAAGTCTTGTTCAAAAACAAAAAACAAAAATAAATAAATAAACAAATGTAATTAGAACAATATGTATAACGGAAGAAATTATATAATTTTGAATGCATTATTTTCCCTCTCATTCCCCTTTCTACTAAACCCTTTGGTTACTCCCAGAACCACCACAACTCTCTCCAAATTGAAGAACTTGAAAATCCATTTCACTCACTCTCTCTCTCTCTCTCTCTCTCTCTCTATATATATATATATATAACTTGCAGAATCTAAACCATCGCTTCACTCTAAAACTTGAACGATCGAACGAAGAAGAAAAATTACATTATATTTTAGCAAAAACAGATTTTATATTACACTTTAGAAATTTCCAAAATTAAAACCCTTTCTCTTATTTTCTATCAATTGTTCTTCATTGTTCTTCACTGTTCTTCATTTTCATTTTCTGTTCTTCCATTTTTGAGCACCAATTTCATGGGGCTTTCATTGATGATGATCATGGAAGGCTAAATAATCAATCAATCCAAGGATCCAGTCCAAGCAAAAGGGAATTTGAGTTCTGTGTGAATGTTAACTTTCTTCTTCAATCATCTATTCAGTTTTCATGATTATGAATGTGTTTAGGATTGAAAATGGATTAGGTTATGGATTCATTTCCTAATTTTGAATTTTAATTACAGATTAGTTGAATGATATTTTAATTAGGTTGTGATTTCAATTAATTTAGGAGTTACTTCGATTGAACCGCTTCTAATGAAATTGAATGAACTTTCATAACAGAATCACTATCTGAGAACTATGATAATTACCATTGCTTGGTTTGGTGAATTGGATTGATGTTCTTTAATCTGTTTTACATTATCTCTTATCAATTTGCATTAGTTTATACGTTTTTCTGCAATTCTGCAATTATTATTAAACGCATGCAAACTGTTTGAAAAAACCCCAATTATTTATTAGTGAATTGAAGTTGGAACCATATTGGTAGTGTCTCTGAGTCGACCTAGATTAATCTTGTGCTACAAAATTAGCGTAGTTTAATTGTTTTGAAGTGATATGACTGCGGGTTATCAAAACTGCGTTGTTGTCAGGTACACGTTTCATTGTGTGCTAGCTGTAATTCACTCATAATTAGATAAAATAAATATTTGCATTCATTCACTACATATTGACATTTTGTTGCATAATTACACTTTGTTACATATTTGCATTATTGTTGTTGTGCGTTATGAAGTGTGGATGATGTAGTGGATGTATTGCTGTAAAAAAACAGAGGTGAACAGTAAAAAATAGAGGAAAAATAGAGGAGTAGTAGGGAGAGAATTAGTGTAATGTAGTGTAGTTGTGTTGTAGGTGGTCCATTTTTCTATCTAAAACTTTTCGGTCTTGTGGAGTTTGATTCTGAAACTTGATGTCCGAAGTTTATCCTCCATTCTAAGTAAAACTAACCTCTTTGGGGTTAGGTGTGGGTTAAAATTGGCAAATTCGGCCTCTAAGTAGGAGTTTTCGCAGTTTTAACACATGGACATTTTGGTCATTTCATAGCAAGTTGTATTAGAATGGGCTAAAAATTTACCAGAATGTGAGGGACGAACACGGTCAGGGGGGGTCCAAATTCCGAAATTCATTGATCTAGGTCACTTTTGAATTTATTTTGTGTTTTCATGATTTTTAAAATTCATCAAAAAAATCACAAAAATCAAACATGATTTATAGATATTTATTGTAGTGTTTTTGAATTTTTTAAAAAATTGTCTGAGGCACTTTTCCAATTTTTGTTTCATTTTGGCAGGTATTGTGAATAGTGTTCCTGGTAGGGTAGTTGTTTGTTATTTATGTTATTCTATCTTTGATGAGCTGAACTGTGCATGACTAGGTCCCAACCAAGTGATTTGCATTCATATGACACTACTACAAAACCCACTTTTTACATCGGTTATTAACCCCTTTTTACATTGGTTCCGCAACCGTCGTGGATATGAGTGTCGTTAAAAGCGTTTCACTTTTTATGTCGGTTGTCAACCGTCTTAGAAAAGCACTTTCTAAGACGATTGTTTGATAAAACCGTCTTAGAAAGGCATTTTCTAAGACGGTTGCTAAATACAACCGTCGTAGTATACTATATTTTAAGACGGTTGTTAATCAAGAACCGTTTTAGAAAGGTGTTTTCAAAGACGGTTCGTACCAAACAACCGACTTAGAATGTCATGTACCACGACGGTTGGTGCAAACAACCGTCTTCGTTTTAATCAAAAAATAATTAAAATAAACTCTTCAAAGGAAACTACGACGGTTGTTATATTACACCCATCTTAGAAGGTTGCTTTCTAAGACGGTTCGACACCTTCTAAGACGGTTCTCTGATGATAACTGTCTTAGTAAGGCATTTTCTAAGACGGTTACCACGTAAGAACCGTCTTAGAATATGGCTTTCTAAGACGGTTGACATCAAAGAATGGTCTTAGAATATGGCTTTCTAAGACTGTTGACATCAAAGAATCGTCTTAGAAGGTGTCTTTCTAAGACGGTTACCATGTAAGAACCGTCTTAGAAAGCTTATTTTTAAGACGGTTCTTTGATGTCGACCGTCTTAAAAGGTTGCTTTCTAAGACGGTTCTTTGACGACAACCGTTATAGAAAGACACTTTCTAAGACGGTTGCCACGTAGGAACCGTCTTAGAAAGTGTATTTTTTATAATTTTTAGCAAATTTTTTTACACGCAGATAATGATAGCGCCATAGTGATATTCTCAAATATCAATGAACCATACAAAGTCTATAAAAATGAATATCATTTCATTAATAACATTAATGTCGAAGTTTCACTAACAACATATAAAAATTACAATGGTAAAAATAATAAATGGGCAATAGCCTGAAAACATTTTAGGCAAGTGTAATAGAGAACAGACTCTACTATTCTAATACTGTCATGTTTGTTTCTTTGAGCATATGTTACAGCATCTTTACTACATAAGTAAAATCTAGCAACACAACAACACTGGCTATGCTAAAATCACTTCTCTAATGAGAAACAATATGCTCCCAACCTATTTGCTGATAAACTGGAAGGCGATTTGAAAGAATATCTCCTTGAATAATCCATATCAATGGTGCTGAACAAAAAGGCTCCTGCATAAAGTTGCATAAATATAAAACTCACTAATAATAGATTTTAAAACTTCAAAGATCACATTAATGATAAAACTAATTATGACCAATTTAGAACCTTTTTCGCCATTGGGATTCCCTATTACTCTTATGATGTTGCCAAGCAATATCGTGTAGGGAAGAAAAAGAAAATGAATATCAATTGCAGTGGAACTATGATGTTGCCAAGCAACAACTCAATACATTTGCGCTTTTTCCAGATATGATTACAAATATAATTTACTTCTATATAGATATGATTACATATATTCACGGTGTTCTGAATGCTAAAAATATGTCAATCTTATTCCTAGCACCAAATATAGAGACACTTTAAAAAAATCCCTCAATAATAAGAGCTGAATTATAAAAAAGAAAAATCTGCTTTAATAATAAAATAAAATAAAGACAAATGGAACCAAAATTATAACCAAACCAGGAGAAAGAAATAATGTCAACAGTAAGATAAAAGAAATTCCAGGTCACTAACCTAATAGTGTAAGGCTGTAAGCTTTTACCAAGACTTGGTTCTCGACATAGTACCAAAGCCTTATGACCAAGTAGTCAATAGTTTGATCCTTG
>PYAF01004568.1:265396-281481 GCA_007407185.1 Glycine tomentella | reverse complement strand
ATCCAACGGTTGAAGAACCTCAATGTTAGAAGATTGAGTCCACATGAAAACACTTTGTAGCAAGGAACAACCTCAAGTATCCCGAATGAGAAATAATCTGGAATGTAAAAAGAAGTAGTGATACATAGCAAAATAAAAAGAACAAAGCAACTTTAATTAACACATATATGTTGTTTAACACTTAACAGCAATGCAAGCAACATTAGGAAAAACAAATATAGTTATATATTCATTTCATATAACCTAGGCTCTTCCTTTGCGTGAGAAGCTGCTTCTGTTCCCATCCCTCAATCTACCAATGCCTAGTTCCTATATATAGTCCCAAAATTAAAGCACTGACATATTGTTCTTTCATAGCTAATATAGGAACTTGTTGTTTCCCCTTTTTTTTAATTAAAAAGAAAATCAGTTAATTCTAATAACATTTCTATTGCATTTTGATAGCTTCTTCGATTCTGTATGCATATGCATCTTGATGCATTCCAAAACCTTAAAATATTTGTTCACTGTCAACAGCAAAAAATTGATATTTATTATTCTAAAAGGAAGAGGGAGAGAAAACAGTAGGAGTTCAAATAACATGTTTAAAAATTTATTATAGGTAGAATACCAAATTTTGGTAGCAGAAGGGAAAAATGATATGCTAAAATGACAATACTCAACTTAGCATAATATTAATGCAGTTGATAATCTACTGCTTACGTAATAACTAAGCCATCGAGCAGCAATAACTGGTGAAGTTTGTGTTAAACTATATCCATTCTGCACATTCACACCAATAGCCTGTATATTGATTTAAAAATAATGTCAGAAGAATGTCAAAAAGAAAAACCTTGCCCAAGAGTTGCATGTGTGAAGTATTCGACCTCAAAAAATCCATCCACATGAGAAGATAAGCTACCACCACCACTGACTCCAGCCTGCATAGTGCCAGAGGGTTTAGCTTATCATGAGCAAAACATTTTATTATAAATAATATTTCAGAATATAAGACCTTAGAAATTCCAATAGCTGAATGAATTTTACGGTAGACCAGTATCTTTGCCAGTAAATGAACTGGAAATAATATTGTGGCAACTACTCTTGCCCATAACCAGTCCAAAATTGAATGGAGGTAGGACGACAGCTTCTGATCCTTTGTTACACATTTACCCTACAAACATATTAAAAATTTATTAAAAACAACATGTTTTGGCAGAATTAGAACTATGTCCATTTACAGATCTACTTGTTTAATCTAATTTGAAAAGTGCTAATGATGGAATAATTATCAAGAGTGAACCTGAGATGAGGTGTGATTGTGATCAGTTACAAAAAATGTTAAAAAAAACCCCTAAATTTGTCCTTGAGAAGTCTGACGGCACATATCAGTCCTTAAGAACATAAAAATTCCATTCTGGTCCCTAGAATCACAAAATGTGGGTCATATGGATCCTTTTTAGGGACCAATGAGGGATTTTGGTATTAGTAGGGGACTAAGGTAACCCACCCTAAATTTCTCAAGGACAGATTCATGGTTTTACTCTAAATTTGAATATTTGATAGTAAGATAGGATTCGACAATTGACAGATTGGGTCTATTCCTTTGGGGTATGAACCATCTTACCAAACAGTCACAATTTGTTGTGACACAATGGTAGCCCAAATCACATCAGATCAACAAAATGTCATCGACTGCAATTTCTTGTTATTTGGATTAGGTCATTTTACAGCCCCTATTTTTTTCTCTTATTTTTTTAAGAACAAAATTGGATGAAATAAGCCTTTACCATGAAATACAATTAACAAGAGTGTGTTTGAAGGAGTGTGTTCCTAACACTCCTCTTCTTGGAAAAGGATTTACCTATATAAAGTTTCATAAACTAAAGGAACAGAAATCAAGTAATGTGGTTGATAATGTCCCAAATCCTCCTATAATGAAAGAAAATATAGGATATTAATGCATGAGGCAATCTGTTATCTTTTATGACCAACCATAATCAAACAGATTATTAAAGTAATAATACCTTCAAGTTTGTCACAGTTGTGTATAGTTGTTCAACACCGGACAAGAAAATGAAATACTCACAAGCTCTTTCATATGCATGCCAGGAAGGCAGCATGCTTAGAAATCTATCCCCAACTTCAGCAGGTACAATATCCCCTAAGTTTTTTATCTAGAAATTCATTAACACATGATATGTTAAAAGCCAAGAATTATCGTTAACTGAAACCAATTGAAAACCTAGAAAGCTTCAAAAACTAAAGAAAATAAAACTAGACAGGTTTGAATAAAAGCTGACTGGGAGCACAAGGCCCACTTTTCTAGTAGTCGTGATCTCTCTATTTGCCCATGCAAATATTATAACAAATATTACAGTATATACATAAAAAAGGAAATATGTGAATTAAGTAATGAAGCTATGTGAGAGACAGAGAAGAAGGAGACAATATGCAATGATTGTAGGTTGAAGCACAATAGTTGTAATTACCCCCAGCCTATACATCCACTTATGCAATATACAGATGATTAGAGGAATATTACAAAAATATTCTGTTAATCAGTCAGGCTCCAATCAATCCATCTAGAAATGGAATAATCGACAATTAATAACAATTGATTTAGATTCATTGGTTTATTAATTCATAACCTCAACATAGTTTGTTATACTCTTATCAAAAATGACCACAACCTGTCTGAAAAAATCATTGCCACAATAAACTTTATAAAAGGCTTTGCAATCAAACCTGATGCAAAAGATTCTGATGGGTTAGCATAACACCTTTCAGATTTCCAGTAGTTCCACTTGTGTATACAAGAGTAGCAATGTCATCAGATTTGATTGCTTCATACATATAGTGCTTCCCTGCAATTACAGACAAGTGTTACAGAACCGGACTACTGCTCCTTTTGGTGATAAATAGAATGCCCAATATGTCGTTTCTATTGCAAAATAATTAAACAAATAATTTCTTATTATAAAATAAGAACAATATTATCATAACTCTATTGGGAAGGAGTTATGTTTTTGGCTTCTCTGTGGTCATTACTATCTTAGGTGTGCATAGAGATTGGGAAGCCTTGCGACATTATCAAGAGAATCAAACAATACTCTGCGACTCTCTTGTCCCAAATGTATGACTTCTGTGAAAGTAAAGAAAGGCACCTCCTTGTCTCCTTCAATGACCAGGCCTGATTTTTCTCCCCACAGCAGAATAATAAATCTCATTGAAGCCTTCAAATAAAACAGTTTTGCAATTCAATTAAACATTTGAGGATTGTCCACAGCTAGTGCAACACTGAATAACAATAGCACCAGTTAGCAACGTTCTATTGAATAATCTATAAAGACTGGCATTTAAAGATGTGAAAATTCACCATCATAATCGAAGAACATGTACATGTATATACATTCTTGCTGTATTCAACAAACTCAACCTCTACTGCAAGTCTGCAACTGTGAAATACTATTATTATTGATGTTTTAAATGCAATTCAATTATTGGTTAAATATTGAAAGACAAGTGACTTTCCTTTTTACTTGAATTTATAAACTCTACCACTCTGGCCCTTGGCTTGACCTGACACAAATCAAACCTTAAAAGCTTCTTCAAAGTCATTGCATCAAACTTTTTCACAATTAGGGTAAGCTTTGAGAAAGAGAACAGAAGAAAAGACAGAATCATGACATCGTCAGAGTTAGCGGTAAGGTTCTCCTATGGGGTGTTTGTGGTTTTGGACTAGCTGAGGTACACAGAGAATCCTCTTCTTCTTATCCACACCCCTTTCTCTCTAATTAATTTAATGAGTTTAAACTTTTAAACAACAGGGTCTATATTTTTGTTCATATTTGTGTGTCTATCCTTGGATTTTATATATTAATTATTTCCTTGATAATATTATCATATATATATATATATATATATATATCTTATGTATGAAGCATGGTTTTTCAAACCATGAAGGAGAAAAGTACGGATTGTTACACCACCACTTGCTTCACCTTCCACTTCTCTTTATCATAACTCCCTCTTACTTGTTTCTTCTGCTCTTTGAAAAAAGAAAACTTGTCTCTTGGGTCAGTTCCAAACCAGCAACAAGTTTTCTAGTAGTCGTGATATAGAGAATTAAATGTTATATCTCAGCAACTTTGTTTCTCTTTTTTTGTTTATTTCTTTGATGGAGACATTTATTAATTATTGGTTATTATTTCTGAGTTTTAATATGAATTTACTTTGGCTCTTAATTTGTTGTGTCTTGTTATTTCTCTTTCTAGTCTAAGAAGCTTTTGTAGATTGTAGTCTACGTTTTTTTTTTTCATGTTTCTTCCCATTCTATTTTTGGTAAGGTTTGTCCTTTGGATCCAACAAACCTTTCCAGCATTTGAAAGACCAAGATCTCTGGACTATACCACAACCTTAGGTTTCTAAAACTTGCAAGTATATATATGGAGATGAAAGGTTTTATGTTCCACCAACAACAGCACGACCAACAAATACTGGAGGAGAACATGTCAAATTTGACTTGTGCATATGTTGAATCTAGTGCTTCCTCAGGTAACAGAACTGAAATTGGAACCAGCTGCATGGCTCCACCACCAACTCAGACTCAACCACCAAAGAAAATAAGAAACCTCCCTGGCAACCCAGGTTTTTTTTTTTTATATTCTCCCTATTCAAAGTCTAAACCTCATTTGTTTTGGTTTGGTTAATATACATATATATGTTATGTTTTGTGTAGTGTAATGTGTTTTGTTATTTTGTTTTTGTTTTTGACTATTGAGACCCTCATGCTGAGGTTATAGCCTTGTCCCCCAAGAGTCTTGTTGCCACAGACAGGTTCTTTTGTGAGATCTACAACAAAGGATTTCAAAGAGACCAGAACCTTCAGGTTCACAGAACAGGGCACAATTTGGCATGGAAGCTGAAGCAGAGAACAACCAAAGAGGTGAGGAAGAAGGTGTATGTGTGTCCAAGCCAAGTTGTGTGCATGATGACCCATGAAGGGCCCTGGGGGACGTAACTGGGATCAAGAAGCACTTCTGCAGAAAGCATGGTGAGAGAAAGTGCAAATGTGATAAGTGCTCCAAGAAGTATGCAGTTCAATAAGATTGGAACGCTCACTCCAAAACCTATCAGGCAGTAGGGAGTACAGATGTGACTGTGGAACCCTCTTCTGAAGGTATAACTAACCCAAATCCATTTCAAATGTGAATTACATATAAGTCAAGTTTAGTTAAGGCACCACAGTCAAGACACATGAATAATGTTCATTCGTGGAGGATGGGATGTAAATCCTAGGTTGACACTTAGACATAGTAAATAAGACATTTATTCGCAGTGGTTGAAATTGTGCCCACAGTGGCACAAAGATAGCAAGGAACCAACCAGTTTTGAACACCTGAATGAATGACAGATAACAGTTTGTTCATTTTCATTAATTCATTAGAAGCAAACAACTCATAAAATCATCTCACTTTTTATTCTTTTTCTTCCTTTCTCATTCTTTGCCTTTCACATGCTTTCTTAAACATAACCCTTACAGGGACAACCTCCAGAAGAAACAGCCCAGCAATAAACACAAAGAAATTGGAAAGAAAAGGGGCACAAAATAATAGAGGGAGTAAATCTACAGTAGCTAATTAAATACGAGATTAAACAAAATATGTCCCAATAAAAAGACTTAAATGGAAAATGATTATGCTCCAATCAAATTAAAGTCATATCAGTGGCAAAACTAACAAACCAGACCCAAGGTATTTTGCAAATAAGAAATAACTGATCAATGTCACCTAATCATTAATACAAGATATATCCCAAGTCTAAACAGACACAACATTTGAGTGGAAACATATAGATATAAACAATGTCAAAGAGGTCAAGTCACATAATTACTAACATGTACATAATATACCGTTTTTAAGGTCCAACAAACTTCAGAGAAATCATCAGGAGAAATTCTTTTAGTTGATGCAAGCTTTGTAACCTCGGCAACAACCTCCTTCCGTTCAGACCATTTGGTAGCTTTCTGAATATTAACAACACAGATTCAAACCCATATAGCTAAAATAAAGGTGCATTCGTTACTGACTACAATCGGAGAGAGGGGGCAGAAAACTAACCACTCCATCGCAAAATCCTGAATTCTCGAAAGGAGTCAATATATCAACAGGATCAACAAGTTCAGATTCGTCGATTTCTTGAGGAGCTGATAATCAAAGTATATGAAAAATGAGTATATTAGTACTACAACGGAAAGACAAAACATGTCTGACAAAAATAAAAACATACTCCAGATACTAAATATCATTGAATAGGCCTGGCATTTTCTTATTAGTGTACAACATTAAATGATTTTCAAATTTCCCCACTAAAATGAGAGCCCTTCAATAAATTATGCATTCTTCAACTTGATTGATTCTGCCTCGAATCCAGAAAATGAACTTTCTCGATGATGATACCTTTAGTAACAACATATATATATATATATATTTAGGGTTCTATAGCCAAAGAAAAAGAAAACATCTGGCCCTCATTTCTCTCTGCACCAGATTTTTGTCCCTACACTTGAAGTTTGATGTTCTTCTAACACCAGATTTTACTTTTATTCATATGTATATGATTTTGAGGTCAGTGACCATATATATGTGATGTATTTGTAGTTGATATCAAATTGTAGGGGAAATGTTATTGGATATTCTAGACTAATAATGTGAAAGCATCATTCTGTAAATCATGAATTCACGAGTTGAGACGATGATGAAGGACTATGCACTGATGGCATGTGTTCTAGTGATATGAGAAGTTAGACTTTGATACACTACAAGATGAAAGGCACCTATGGTCAGGGTAGTAGTGCATTCGATGTCCTTCACATGAAGCTGACAACTTCAACAAAGTGAATGTACCTTATGGAACCTTCATAATGCTACCAGACTTTCGAGAATCATTTGGGTCTTTTTGCCCCTGCCAAAGCCACACCCTTAGACTATAAGGTAACCATGGCTAATGGATGGTTGTTCCTCACCTCTTCGTCTAGTAGTTTCAGGCAACCTTAGCACAGGGGATAGTTTCCAAATAAATTAACATATGGTGTTGATGCTAATGTGGAGGGTTCTGAAGCAACAAAGACAGACCATGGAGATGACTCTTTGTAGCTTGTAGGGGCTCCTAAAACTTTTTGATTTTGATGACATAACAAGTCAATAAATTGTAAATATTGTTATTATGTTATAATTTATTGTTATTACTTAATAACAGAGTTTTCTTCCTTAATGTACTGGACTGAGTTTTCTTCCTTAATGTATTGGGCCTCCATTTTATTTACAGGCTTAATGTGATGATCATTGGATCAGAAAGACTTCTGATCCACACTAAAGAAGATCCAGTCCAGTAGTTTTTACTTTGTCATGTCATGAGAGATAAACACAAAAATAACTATAGTAGGTTTGATCATTAAATGTGTAAAGTTGAACAGATACAAGTCCATGTATTATATCAACTATCACTGTAATCTATTACACAATCATTCATACTTTTCCACAATTTATGTAAATGTTAACAGAACTGAATCACAAATCAGAAACAAAGACATATTGTTATCAATATTGGGACCCAAGACTTTCCACAAATAATAACAGTTGAACAACACAACAAAAAAAAGGCAAAAACGCATTTCCAAGAATACAATGTACCTTCAATTCTTCAAGGAAGCTGTATGGAGAAACCAATACCAGTCCTGGTGATATTCAGAGGCCGAAACTGATCAAATCAGAATCGGAATCCATTTCATCGATATCACAACTCTCCACAACTTTGAATGTCAGTTGTTGCCCTTTTCTGGTCAGAGGAATTCGCAGCTGAGACACTGGAACAAGAAGAGGCTCATTAATAATCAGAAGAAGTAATTAAAAATATGCATATATATATATATATATGCATATATGGAACATTGTAGCAATGTTCTACAACATGTGAAGTAAGCAAATTGAGGTGGAGGATGATTGTGAAGATATGGTAATGTTTGTCATGGAAGCATCCCCAGAGATGAGGATTATACACAGACTGGTTACACCCCTACCATGACCATACATAAGGTCGCATACAGAAGCCAGTGGATGGTTACCAGCAGAGCCACCATGGGTGTGCACAAGAGACATATGTATTGCTGGGTTAGAAGATTGATTCAGAAGAAACAGAAAGGAGGAGCAGAATGGCATTCTGCAAAATGGGTCTTATTCTGGACCTAATGGGCCAAGCCCAACCTTCTATCAGTATAAGGGTTTGTGAAGAAAGAGGTGGGACGTTACAAATGTACAAACTATGGTCGAGTTTTGAACTAATGGGGCAACCAAATTGCAATTGGAAAATACGACATGATCTCTGTTTGGTTCTCAAGCAGATGGAGACACTGACCGTCTCAGAACAGGCCCACATTTATGGTGTTTTTAACCTCCCTATTGAATAGGGGAAAAGAAAAAATTACGATTGAATTTTCGAATTTCAACCTATGTGAAAGGGAGACCTTTGGGGGATATATTATTTCATTTATTATCTGTCATTCAATAAAATTGTGCACTTCCTTTGTTGGTTTCTATGAATTTCTCATATTTATCCTTTCCACTCAAACTTTTTGAAGAAGCGTGAAGACATTTTCAGGGAAGATGAAATACAAAAGAGTTGTCATGGTCAGACCACTGTGTGTGACTTCAGTAAGCATAGGGTAATCATAAAAAACCATTATGTTCTTATACAACTTAAAAAATGAAAGCAACATGGGGACTATGAACAACAAGCATACCTATACTTCACATTTAACAATGGCGCCACACATGTAGTCAGTGTTTCTACTTCAAACCAAAGCAAATACAGATGATTTACTCTTATCCCAATGCTAACAGATTGGTTAATCAACACTCAGCATGCAAAAATACCATATTCAAACATTGCCACCTTCCCCATGATTTATGTTGAAGATATTGACATATCAAAAACAGGAAAATTTTAAAAACAAACATTAACTATCAAATACCCTGCTTTTATTCAATAAAGTTCTCCTAGTCCAAGTAACCAAAAACAGGATATGAGCCAAACCAACACAAACAAGTAAATTCATTGTGGGTGAGTAAAAGAGGAGAATTATAATAACAATAATTAGGTACCACCTAAACTTTTACATATTTTTATCAAAACTCACACCAACATTCATGAAGGTAACACAGCTTAATTCCAAAGGGGTGCACCTCTCTACTCATATATAAACCAAAACCTCAAATCCACTTCATGAACCATGCTTTTACCTTATAGTACACCTCCCATTCCAGACCCAAGCTTTCTTTAGCACACATAAAATGAAATTCATAAATCGTTTTTCACACTCCTCCCTAAAAAACCTAAAAATAGAAAATCACCATTAAAAAAATTCCCTTTTCATAGAAGCCAAAAAGGGCAATATCGTGTGTTTTCATTCACATGAATAATAAACAATCATGTTTCAACTTCAACCCTCAACCAAAACCACTACTCCAAGGTTACGCAACAATTTATAATTCCATACATATCAACCATCAACAGGGACAAACATGACAGCAAGAAGCCAGGAACTATAAAATTCAATCGCTCATATAAAATAGCAAAACAGCAAAGACAAAAAAAGGGAACTTGACCAAATAAAATTAAAATAAACATAAAAATGAATCAACTCAAAAAACAAAAAAAAAAGATTAGAAAAGGGTGTTAAGGATTGTGTTGTTTACGTTGAGGTCGAGACGACATGCGAAAGCTGCAGATGAGCCGGCCAATGAGGTTGAGACGGAGGCCAGGACACCGGAGGGTCACTTCAACAGCAACATGGAGGCCACGACGGTCACGGGGTGAGGCATTGAGTGCGCTTGCCGGAGAGGAACAACACGGTTGGAGTTTAATTTGGAGGAGTGTGTAAGCTAGGGCACCAAAGCAAAACGAAGACGGGTTCTGTGATTAATCCAGCAAAAATAGAGTTCAATACTGTTAAAGCAAAACGTGGTCGTTTTGTTAAAAAATTTGAAGACGCTCACGAAAAGAAGACGGTTAAATTATAACCGTCGTGGTTTCCCCAATACAAAGACGGGTTAGGCTCACAACCGTCTTTGAAATGTTCATTTAATTACGGAATTGCCACCGCGCTCCAAACAACATCGGTTCCGCGACAATCGACTTTAAATGGTTGTCGTAAAAGGCACTTTTTCTAGTAGTGTGATCTTGAAATAGATAGGACATTTCACAGATTGAGCAGGCATAATAGTAGTCTAGATGACTTTGATAGTGTAGTTCTAGATAGTAGTGTAGTATTTTATGAGTCTTATGTTTCTAGTTCTCATTCTGCACATCTTGATTATGAAAATTTTGCTGATACAATGGCTGATAACAACTTAACTCTTAAGGAATTGGCTACACCTGATGCTGTTTATCAACCTTGGTGCATTTAATATCCTAAGACTGAGGTTAGTTATGAGCTCAAATTTGAACTGATCCATTTGCTTCCAAAGTTTCATGGTCTTTCTAGTGAAGATCCACATAAGCACCTTAAGGAGTTTCATGTGGTGTGTTCCACCATGCGACCACATGACATTCATGAGGATTATGTCAAGATGAAGGCATTTCCTTTCTCTCTAGATGGTGTTGCTAAGGACTGGTTGTACCTTCAACCAGATCCTATCAACACTTGGACAGACATAAAGAGAAGATTCTTGGAGAAATTCTTCCCTGCCTCTAGAACAACATCCATCCGGAAATAAATTTGTGGTATAAGGCAGCTGCCTGGAGAGACTTTGTATGAGTACTGGGAGAGATTCTACAAGCTGTGTGCTACCTGTCCTCACCATCAAATAAGTGAGCAATTATTGATCCAGTATTTTTATGAAGGCTTGATGTTGATGGATAAGAGTATGATAGATGTAGCAGTGGAGGCGCTCTGATGGACAAGACTCCTCTTGCTGCAAGGCAGTTGATTTCGAACATGGCTGCCAATTATCAACAATTTGGTACTAAAGGTGCTGCAATAAGCAAGGTTACAAATGAACTTTCTATTTCTATGGTTGCTGATAACCAGACTTTGGAGAATAAACTGACAAAGTTGACTTCCCCTGTGAGACAACATGCTATTGGTCAATAGTAGAATGTGATGGCAGTCAATCAACCAAGGCTGTGTGGTATCTGTTGTGCACCTAATCATCCAACAGATTCCTGTCCCACTCTCCAAGAAACAAAACAAGTTGCTGAAGTTTCTGCCATACAACCTGGACAGCCATTTAGACCTCAACAACAATATAATCCTTACTCCAACACTTATAATCCTGGTTGGAGAGATCATCCGAATTTGAGGTATGGTCCTGGGCTACAAAATAGCAGACACAACAACAATAATCATCCAGACCTCAGCAGCAATATCCACCTTCCACCAGTAAATACCAACCTCCCCCGTTCAGACAACAACCAGAATTCCAGTAACCTGCACCTACACCTGCACAAGTGTAGACCACTTAAGGACCTTCCTTGGAGGATTTGATGAAGCAAATGGCAACCAGCAACATCCAGTTTCAACAAAATGTCAGTGCCACCATTCAAGACCTGCAGACTCAGATTGGACAGTTAACTACAACTGTCAGCCAGATGCATCAACAAGGTTCTGGCAACATTCCAGCACAACCAGTAATCAATTCGAAGAATGTCAGTGCTATTACCTTGAAGAGTGGCATAGAGCTTCCAAATGCAAATATTGATGTTGGTGCTGGTAAAAAAATTGATGATGGTGCCAAAACAGATTCTGCACCAAAATAGATTCTCTTACCTTTTCCTTCTAGATCCATTTCTACAAAGAAAGTGGAGTTTGATTCTGATCTACTTGAGACTTTTAGGAAGGTGGAAGTCAACATTCCCCTCTTGGATGCCATCAAGCAGATTCCAAAATATGCAAATTTCTTGAAGGATTTGTGCACCCACAAGAGGAAGCTGAAGGGAAATGAGCAAGTGAAGATGGGCAGAAACGTTTCTGCACTTATACAGGGCAAAAATATTGATGTCATTCCACTATCTACCTTGCCACAAAAGTGCAAGGATCCTGACACTTTTCACACTACTACAAAAAGGGTATTTTAAGACGCATGTTTTAAGACGATTGTGGAATACCCATCTTAGAATGGTGCACGGTGGCAATTTTGTAAATAAGTTGCGATGTTCAAAGATGGTTGTCCAATAATCGTGTTTGAAATGTGAGTACAAGGACGGTTTTGAGTGCAACCGGCTTAAAATCCATTCCCATTTACTCGTTTCGCTTCTTCTCTCTCACCAAATCCTTTAATCTTTTTTTCAAAATTTGAATAAACACCACTATTTACGCATTCTGTTTCTTCACTGTTTCACTTCCTCTTTTCTTTCTCTCTCATTGTTTTACTGCGTCTTCTATTTTTCTCTCGCCGTTCAGTTTGCAACAACAATGGTAGAGGCCAAGATCAAGCAGGTAACAACAAGACTCAGAGCACAATGTTCTTCCTCCTTAATCGCAGTGAAACCCCCCTTGACGCCATGCTCCACATCGCCTTCCACAAGCTCGACAAGCGCCGCATCGCCTTCCTCTCCGACGCCGACAACCAGGGGTGGACCCACAGTGGTGCAAATGTCCACACGTGCGGACATTAAATTTATATATATATATATATATATATATATATAATATCTATGTTAGAGGCGGAGAGTGAGAGTGTGTACAGAGAGACTGAGAGAACCAGCGCCACTCCATGCTTCTCCGCGCTGCTCTGCCATCACTGACCCACGCTACTCTGCTCTGGTCCGCGCTCATGCGTCTTCTCTCTGGTCTGCGCCGCTCCGCACTTCTCCTTGCAGCTCCGGTCCGGTCCGTGCTACTCCGCTCTGGTCCGCGCCGCTCCTCGCCACACTTCGAGGTTCTGCTTCTGATAATGGAAATGCTAGTAGTGTTGATTCTGCAGCGGTGAGTTATTGACTTATTCTTGGATAAACCTTTCTTGTTTCTCAATAGAAGATCTATTAATATTATTTGGGATACTTTTATCTTTGGGTGTTGCAGGTAGCAAGAGCATTTGTTGAACGAATGAAGGTCCAGAAAAATCTGCAGAGGTAAAGCAAAGCAATCTTTTTTAGTGTATATGTTCTTTGCCAACTTACATTTTGAATTGTAAATAGTTGCTTTTTTAATTAACTAACATTAGTTGTCAACTTGTTGTCTGCAAGCATTGATATTTATTTATTTATTAAGAAGGAATGCAAAGGAGAACCAAGCTTTCTTGTTTGAACATGTGTCACTTGTTTAACTTGCATTGTTTTGCAACTTTGTTATTTGGGTCTATGCATGTGCGCAGGGTGGAGTTTATGTGTTGGTTATAGAGTTTAAATTCTGGGTTGTGTCATTCATTGTGTTAAATTGGTGATGTAGGTATACCATTGAGTACATAAAGTAGAATCTTATACTCTTAATTTATTGGAGCAATATTGACTGAAAGAAAATTTCCTAGCTAGGTGCTCAAGTGTTTTGTTATCAACATTTGAAAATTTAGTTTTAACAAAAGTAATCATCAATTATGTTGACTTCAAGGTAGAATTTCTTGCTCTGTCATTGTTAAATGATTGTTTTGATTTGTTTTTTACATTCCCCCTTTTGAAGGCATTCACTACTTTTGTTGTAGAATTCTCCAAATAACTCATACATGGTTTAAGAATGACATCTAACCATATGAATCATTTAAGTCTCGGAATAATTCCTGAAAGCTATATTATAGTTACCAGTATTACACTTAATTCCTGAAAGCTTTAGTGTACCAAAATGCTTCTCAAAACTTAAAAAGCATTTGTTAAAACTTTGGGTATTACTCTTCTGAACCAGTAAATTTATTGTCACAAGATGAGCATGTTTTTCCTGTTTCTACCCAAACACCTGAGCTACCTGAAAGCAAATATGAAGAGGGAAGAAAGAAGAATTTAGTCAATTAGAGTGATAACTGTTCTGGTCCGTTGTATATTAATGCTGTTGGAGCTGGCCATGGCCTTTTACACTTTAAAAAGGACAGATTAAAATCACTGCTCAGACAGAGTTGTCATTGCTCTTTCATCTGAAGTTGATGAGGTACATTAAGCATGTTGAACCTGTTCTTGTTATTAGTCAATGTTGAAGCTGTCATTGGCTCAAAGCTGTAACTACTTTCTTCATTACTAAAATAGAAGTCCTGGGTTTGACTTTTGTACACTTCAGTAATCTTGATGATATTCCTTTTATTCTTTTTTTTCTTGCTTTATTTCCCATTCAATCATTGGCTGAAATCATGTGTTTGAACTACACAATGGAGTCCATTTATATAGGTTGATTGCAATAAATCTAAATAGTTATAGGAAATTTTATTCATGAAATTGGTAGTTTATTGTTGAATGGCAATAGATTGTAAATTTATATTTTTTTATTTAATATTTTTATTTTACAGAATTTGTAATTTTTGTTTTAATTTTAATTTTTTTATTGTTTTGTTATAGCTCTTTGATGGTGTTTCATCTATGGAGGTACCAAATATTGCATGATTAACTAAAACCAAACAAAGAATGACCAAGATTTTAGTTCCACTACCGAGAATGATAGCAATATAAGTGATTCATTTGTATTTCAATTAATATAAAAAAAAGTCCAGAAAAATGATTAGGATCTAGTACCTCTTTCAAAGCTAAACTAGCTACAGGGATATAGTCAAGTTGGCGAGCTCCATGATTGGAAACAGTGATTCCAGCAGCTTGTAAGGCTATCCTTACTACTTGCTACATTATTAGCATACGATATATATATATATATATATATATATATATATATATAAACAACTAAGGATTTGACACAAGCTATGACCAATCCCTAAGCCAAATAGGGTTGTGTTGCACAGGCAGTTTGGCTTGGTTTGGTTTGGTTTCATTGGTCTCATATAATTGTGTTTTTTGGTTGCAGCTGGGGCCCTGACAGGAGCTATAGCTGGTGCTCTAGCAGCTAAGGCTACTAAGAGTGGTCTTCTACGGGGAGTTTCATTGGGTGCAATTGCCGGCTCTATACTCTCCGTGGAGGTGTTGGAAGCTTCCCGTGCCTATTGGTGTATGTAGTAAACCGGCTCACGGGGTGCATCATCTATGGTTAGTAGTCATTCTCTTGTTGATTTTCCTTGGTGTCTTTGTGATCAAAATGATTCGTAGTAACTTTCAAAATTATGAGGCACAATATGGTTTACCTTTTTAAGTTTCAAGCCTTGCACTTGTTCGTGCTAGCCTGTTATATAATTAGGCTTTAAGAGTGGCAGTCTTTAATGCTTAGTTTTAAGCCAATATTTTAACATTGAAATTGGTGTTTATGAGGCACAATATGGTTTACTTTCAAAATTGGTTTTTCTCAGTTTGGTTAGCTTGTGGCAAGCTCATGTAACCTATATAACAATTGAAATATGAAATTAAAGTTAAAAAAGTAGGAGATTTAAACTATTCACTTTGTAAAAAAAGCCTCAAAACACTTAGAATGCAAATCAGAGTGCATTGATCTGCAGACATATTTGATTATTTATCGATTGGCTACATGTTGGTAAGCATTTCTTCTTTTTTTTATCTTTTAATTTGATTTTATATGAAGTTTAATTTAAGTGTACTAAAATTAGTCTTCTTTCTTGTTGATGATTCTTCACTCATGACAAGCTTTTGACATAGCTTGCCAACACTGCCAATTGTGTATAAATACCCATTTTTAGCAATAGGAGAGGGAAGTCAATTATCATAGATACGGGGCTTTCTAGCCTTAATTAAATGAGAATTTTAGTGGGTCATTAAGCAAATGAGCCTCTTTTGAGAATTGAAACCCAAGTTTTCTTTCTCCCTATTCTCTTTTTTTTCTAGACTGTGCTGTTATGTGTGTGTACAAGTGCTTTATCAGCTAAACATCATAAGGTACTTGGTACATGTGCTCTTGAATTTTTGGCTGACTTTTTCATAGTTTATCTTTTAGGAGGAAATATATAACTTAAATTTAATTATTTAAATTCTCTCTAAATATTAAGTTTGTTGTCAATTTAATTAGTTGTATT